>LUCG01056323.1:0-10285 GCA_001633085.1 Carthamus tinctorius | reverse complement strand
TTTTAGTTACTTTTAATCATTCACTTTTACACTTGGTATCCTTGTAATTAATCTTTTAGTTTACTTTTAATCCTTCAGTTTTTCATTTTTCATTTTAAACTTGTATCATATTAACACAAATAATAATATAGGAAGTAAAATAAATTAAAAAATACATTTCTTTTTATTATAAATTATATCATTGTATATGTCTCGTCAATACCTTCGAAATGAACCCAATATTAAATATTTTTGATTTAATCATAGTGTTATATATCACAAATATATATTAGTATTATGTTCCTCACATTCTCATTTTTCATTTTTAACTCATATGAATTAATTTTTTTGTATATTGTTACACTAAAAGATATATTATTTATAAGTTTAGAAGTTACAATTAATACCCTATGATTAGTTATTAAGTTTACTACTAATCTCTTACTTTTTCATTTAAACATTCATCATATTAAGATAAATAATCACATGTGAACTAAAATATGTTAAAAAATACATTAACCATTTTAATCGTCTCGTCAATAAATATTCAATTTTAAGGTTTAAAGTTCAACAAAATATTCAATTTTAAAGTTGAATGTGTTTTATTTTGTGTTCGAGATCGAATAGATTTATATACTATCTAATTTGTGTTATAAAATGATACATGTTGAAAAAATTAACATCCAGAGAAAGAAATAGAATAAAAGGTAAAACACGATTGTCGTATCAGATTTCAATGTCGAGAGTATTGCCACCGCATCGCGCGCGGGCACGCATGTAGTATATATATAAACAATCATGACGATTAGAAAACCAGGGTTTTGATGATATATGGAAACCTCTTGTAAATTGAATTCAAATGTGAAAAGTGTAACTAAAAAACTTTTTCCTACCTAAAACCCACTTAAAACCCTCCCTAAAACCTGTTCTTACTGTTATATAGGGAATGTTGTTTACGAAAATAAAAGTTTGTCTAAAACCTTTAGAAAAGTTTTTCAAGCTTTTAAATACAAAAAAAAACCTTATCTGAAGGTCACTTTTCTTGTAGTGTTATTTACGAACCAAATTAAAATTTTGAATAAACCACAAGATATTCACTCTCTTAAGTATTAATATTTGTTTTGGGAAAAGCAAATTGTATTTATCTTGAAGGCTTATGTTATAGTTTTTAATTTGGGATATTTAACAACTAATTACAAATTAATTTTGATCAAATTAGCATTAACATTGTACGAAATCCGTAGTAGTTAAAAAACAAAAAAGATAAATTTGTTTATTAAAACAATAATAAACAGATAATTATCCTTTAATAAACAAAGATAGATTATAGATAGAATTCCCATAAATATCTATATACCCATATCTATAAATATGTGTATATATAATCGTTGATCTTAACACTTGCAAATTAATCGATCAAACCCTAGCTAATGATGATGGGGGATGAAGATCTAGGTCTCAAAGGGTTTGCATTCTTGATTGCATTCTTGGTATTGGAGGTATTCTGTCTTTTATATTACATCTGCCTTCGACATCGAAAACCCGCGGAGGAAGATCTCGAGACCGGAAGAACTACAATGCCGCCAATCGGAACATCGACAACCGCCTCCCGTGTCGTACGTCAGCAGCAGCAGCAGGCGGCACCGGTGGCTTCATATCATCGAGAAGTACTACGAGTGGTTCAACCTGATGAACGCGTTCCTTCCATGAAGCCCGCAAGATACACGAGTGGCGGCGAGTGCGAGAACGATGAATGCGTGATATGCATGGAGGAGTTCGAAGAGATGGAGACGATTCAAGTTGTGGTGGGATGTCGACATTCGTTTCATACCCATTGCATTTATCAGTGGTTTATCCTGAATCAAACTTGCCCTATCTGTCGACAAGATATGTAGTTGGTTAATCTCATCGTAATCGAGATTAATTAGGAAATCGTAGTGATCTAATCATGGAGTATATGTATTTATCAAAGGAGTAGAAGATAACCCGGTTTTGTTTTTATTATATCTGGTTGATCTCTTGTCATTTATTGAATTTTACGAGAAGTTTCAGTATCATATATGATTACATCTTTTTAGTATCTTTAATCATATATCATTAAGTTATGTATAATGATTCTAATTGTATATGATATTCGCAAAAACTTGGTTTCTTCCATCACACATACACCGTAGATTCAGGCTTGGAATATTTAACGGAGATAAATGTCCCTTAATTAAGGGGGATATTTAAGGAACTTAATGATCAGGAATCATCTTCAATGCAAAATCTATACAGAGACGATAATTACACTCACTGAAGTCTATAGACTACTTTTAAAGATTCATGTAAACCACTATCTTTACGGTGTTGTCCCAATTTGTCCACAGTGTATGGTATCGCACTCGGTTTTTTTCGAGTTACTGAAACGATAAAGTGATTCCTTATATAAAATAATAACAACAATAAATTGCTTACTTATATAAAATAATAACAACTTTCAACACTAACAAAGGGAGTCAATTTTGTATCAAGATAAACCAACCAATTCCTACGTAACTGTATTAATTTAGTTGGCATCGATATAATTAGTTGATACTACCATCCCAATAATTTAAACATGATTGGTACGTGAAATAAAAGTCGTATTCCACGGTAATACCGTAACGTACCGACTTGTTTCTTTTAATTATTTATTAGTTAAAGTTTAATCAGTAATACATTATTTTGATATTAAGCTTAACATTAAATTATATCGTTTTTAGTTTTGCTAAATTATAATATGGGTAAATATATAGAATCTGATTGAATTCATGCCCCCTAACCCTAACAACTTTTAGGAAAGATCAGGACCAAACCGGTACCAAACAGGCACCGAACTAGTTGGTACGTATCAAAATTTTTTGGGATTAGAAAGTGGTACCAAAAACCGAACCGTATGTACTGGTTTGGTTTCGGTTTTGGGATGGGAAATTCGGTACTAGGACCAATCAAGACCAAAATTTTTTAAAATGTAGTAAATGTGTGTCAAAATCAATCCAAACCCAAAATACCTTCATAATTTTTCAGTATGTTTTTTAAAACCAATCTTGAAATCCGTCGTTTTTTGATGTGTATTTAGGGTTGATCTTTTGACAATGATAAAAGAACTTGAAGACAAATATAGATAGTTATGAAAAAATAACATGGTACCATACCATGTTTACTCCTAATCCTAACGTTTACATCTGGAACTGCCACATTCAGAAAGAACCGTGGGTTTATCAACCAAAGATGGTTAAATCATTCAAGTGCTTCTTAAGTGACACCTTAGTTGTGTTACCTGGTCTAAAAGTTGATACTCACCAATTATGATTCTAACGTTTATCTATTTTTTTTTCTTTCTAGGGGTAATGTGGGTTTCGGAGTCGGCTTATGCGCATCGACTAATCTCCCAGATGATCCGAATGGCCTGCAGCCATCGCAGGTGATGAACCTCCATGTCTACAAGAGTTTTGGTAGTATTTGGATTTGAGTCTTGGATAATGAGATTTTCCACTACATCCCCTAAGGCTTTACCTGCACGGAAGATGTTCATTTTCGGTGTATAATGATTTTAAATGGAACTTCTGTCAAGGAAGTGGGTTACTTAAGATTACATTCTACTAATAGTTGGAATAGAACAAAATCTCCATACTTTTTTTAACAGTTACTTATGAATGTTTCTTCTTGATGAAACTAACAGTTAGGTGTAGTTTGTTCTTTGAAAGTTTTAAAGTTTGAAGTCTGATTTCACATCTAAAAAATAAGGGTTGGATGGTCCACCTCTTAAAATTTTAGAGGATGGTAAAACCTTTACTTAAAAATAGAACAATCTGTCTTATGTTTGCAAACTTTTTAATTTTCGAACTTAAGAGGTTTTAAGAAATATATTTTTTAAAAACAAACAACTCCTTTTAAGATGGCTGGACAGGAATGAAAAAGACTAGATAACTTCTCCAGAAAATTATTTATAGACATTTAATTTTTACCCAATTTTCATAAAACATAAATATATACATATATAATAGAAGCAAACTTGAATGAAGGTAGCCAACGATGATGGTGGGTGTGAAGGTTGCAATGGATGGTGGTTGTAGAGGTGGTGGAGGGGGTTATTGTAGTAGAGAAGGAGGTGGAGATGGCCGATGATGGCTACCAGTAGCAATAGCGGTCGTGACTAGCAATAGTGGCTAGTGAAACAAATATTATATTAAAGTTACATATCAAATGATGGTTAATTATCGACATTGAAATTTCCCCATGATTCAAGTATAATTTTGTATCGACATGAACTTTGGGGCGGTAATGAGTCGAGTTGAGAAATAGGTTGATTGAGATTGATTCAAGAGGATATTATCATACTCGAACTCCAATACCTTTTTTTCAAAGTAGAAGAGTCACCCGGATTATTCATACAATTTATACCAGCATAATATGCTTACATTTACGAGTGATCGCTTGTAAACCAATTTTGGCTACCATCACGTTTCAGGGTCTTTTTCTTGGTTTTTTTTTAGATTTATGAAATGTATTTTGTTGTTTTTTGACAATATATAAAATGGTGGGAAAAGAATTGAGATTAAGGATATAAGATTTTATTTATGTTTAATGTATAAAAGAGCATATATTGTAGTATAAAATATATAATGCTTTTTTTTTCTTTTTAGAAGGGTGTCCAGGCTAAAGCCCGACTAATCCTCGGGAATTTTAGGGGCTAAATATGACCCCACTTAATGTCCCTAGGCATGCGTACAGAAAAGTTTGAACTCGGTTAGGGCGCTATGAACCCCCCGAACGATAACCAATCCCCCACAACACAAAATATATAACACTTGATTCCATACATTTACATCGATTGATATCTGATCACAATGAGATGGTTTTAATTTGTAGTTCTCAATGTCGGAATTAAATAAATTTCCATAATATAAGTTGAGTTCTTAAAAGTGTTAGGAAATTCTGAGTGTCACTTTATTTAAGCTGTGTTTGGTAAAACTAAGCTAGCTTATTTCTCGGAAACATGTTTGGATGATCATAAGCTAGCTTATTGAAACACTACTTGAAGTAGCATTTCGAGAGCTTTTTATGACTTTTTTCAATCATAATCTTTATTAATATTAACTATTATTAATTTAATAATATATATTATTAAAATTTTATTTTAGTTACATTATTATGTCAAACATAATTTATTTATGAGCTACGAGCTGGCTTATTAACTAGTTTGTCAAACATAACATAAGTGGTTTAGGAACTTCAATATATGTGAGAACTTCAATAGCTTATCCATTTTAGATTCCAAAATTACACCATTATTTATATTATTAAATATTTAATAGATTTAATAAATTATTTATTAATGATTTTAGTGTTACTAGGTTCGTAGTTCGTTTTAGTATAATAACATATGTGGATTATTAATGAAATCAAATATAGTTTTGATCAAGTCATGAGGTGCAGAGTGCACGCGTGTATTCAAAACGAAGTTTGATCTCATGGCGCAAGAATGTTGGCTGATGGCAATACTTTCAGAGAATGTTTAGCGGGGCGAAGATGAAGTCTCGCGGCGCGAGAGTCGAAAGTTTTTGTGCTGAAATTCCAATTGATGTCTCGTGCGCGCGAGACTGAGGGATCGCGGCGCGAGAATGGCCGAGTTTTGGATATCTTCTAATTTTTAGAATTTATTCTCTAGATAATTACATTAACCAATTATCTCTATTTTTTAGGATGAAATATCAGTATTAATAGCTGGTATGTCTTTATTATTGATAATCAGAAAAAATCAAAACAACTTTAAACCCTCGTTGCGGATCTCTCTTCGGTGCCCTGGCAATTGGCGATTTGGCGCATACAATACCTCCAGTCGCTTCTCATGGATTTTCATAACCCTGCTGTGATCAGAGATTTGTTCCTTGACAGATTATCTCCATAATCTGAATTTCATGTAACCTCAACATAGAGTCGAAATATCAGATCCGAAAAGTGATTCACACGATCCGTAAAAAAAGATCCAACTATTCAAAGGTTTCTAAATCAAAACTTTCCTCCCACAACTCCAACATTATTAGTTTTTCATTCTAAACGTTTAATTTTTAATAACCTTTACCAATCACAATAATAAAAACCATTTTTCTGTAATAAACAATTATTTTAAAACAATTCCCCATATTCAAATAATTTCACCTTCTCTCACATAGCTTAATACATAAAGATCAAATATTTTCAAAATCTTAAGGTTGTGTTTGGCAAAAATAAGCTAGCTGATAAGCTAGTCCATCCAAACATGTATCAGAAGCTAGATTATAAGCTAGCTTTTTGAAACGCTGCTTTGAGTAGCTTACGAGGAGCTTTTTATAGCTTTTTCCAATTATACCTTTATTAATATTAATTATTAAATTCAAAGATACCCTTTTTGGTCATTCTACATACTCATAAGCTAGTTTTTGCCAAACATGATTTGTTCATAAGCTAGCTTATCAGTTACTAGCTAGCTTATCAACTACAGCTAGCTTATCAGCTACCAGCTACCAACTAGCTTATCAGCTAGTTTCTCAAACATAGCCTAAATATGTTTGAAGTCATATTTGTCGACACCTTAATGGTTAAGCTACGCGAATACTTCGTATATCAAACGTACAACCAGACAATGCACAAAAACCATATATAAGTACAACCCCACAATGCATCAGAGAAACAAAACATTACCTTGACTACCTTCAAACCCAATTCCTTTCCCTTCTTCATTTCTTCCCCAATTTTCGTTTCGAAAAGAAGCAACTGAAAAAGAAAAAGCAAACTGATCTCTCTGTAAATCGGCAATGGCGTGGAGATCAGGATCCAATTCGATGATCGTCACCAACACACCGGCGAAGGATCTCGCCTACACTAACTGCGCCTACTGTTCGCCTTCCGATTTTCGTCAATTCGTTGTCCCTGGATCCAGTATCGCACTTGCTCTTGTTGGTGATGTGTTCGTTCTCTCTGTATCATATCCTTTTAGTTTTTGACGTTTTCGAAGCGTAATCAAGTATCTGTTATGTGTTGTTTGGGTGAATTGAAAGGTTTGTTGAATTGCTTTTGGTGAATGAAGTCATGAACTAGTCTTGAATTGGACGAGTGATATGATTTAGATGAGTTATGGATCGTGATTGTTTTGTTGTTGTTGTTGTGTGGTGTGAATGAAGAACTAGCCTTGATTTGTGTTTTGAATGAATTGAGGTTTTGTTTTGGAGATTGCAGTTTTTGAAATTATATGGTTATTGGTGAATGAGATCTTATGAAACTGGATAACTAAGTTCTTGATCATTGTTGTTTGCTTGAGACTAGTTTAGAGTTCAGACACCTCCACAAGTAAACAATAATGATCAAGATCTACTCTGAACAGTATGATAAGTTATCCAGTTTCATAATATATCATTCGCCGATAGTCGTTTAATCTCTATAATTGCAATCACCAAAATGTTAGGGCTATGTTTGGCAAACTAGGTGATAAGGTAGCTGATGACTGATAAGTTAGCTGATGAATAAGATGCGTTAGGCAAAAACTAGCTGATAAGGTAGCTTATGACTGTAAAATGACAAAAAAAAGACATGTTTAAAAATTGGTAATGTAAAAAGTAGAAGGGTATATTTGGGATTAAAAAAAATAAAAAGTCTCATAAGTCCCATAAGTCACCAGAACGCTAGTGAGAGTAGCTTTTCAAAAAGCTAGCTTATGGTCCATCCAAAAATGTACCTGACTTATACGCGAGCTTATTTTTACCAAACAATGCCTAGGTTGAGCATTGCAGTCTCTAAAAATTAAGACATAAAAGAAAACCTCGTTACATTTATGATCTTACAGATCGCCAATGGGCACGTAGCTCAATTGGTAATGGGTGGGGGTAGTGTTTGTCCAAACTCGAATGGTCCTGGGTTCGAGCCCGGGGCGCCCCCGTAGCCACAACCGCTGAGTGAGTCAGGTATGCCCCCCACATTACAGGATTGGCTGACGATTGTGGGCCGTTTGGGGTTGCCGTTGTCAACCTTTTTGTCCAAAAATTATGATCTTACAAATCAGGACTAGTTTAGACACAACAGATATAGTGATATGTTTTTGTATTGTTATCACTATTGCACACATAGGGTATTGGAATTTCCCATAATGCAAGTATAATTTGGTTTCGGAGATGAAATATATCAATAATAAATGTATGTTTAACCCGGCCAAGCCAACTCATGTATAGCCCTACAAGATCATGACATGTTAAATTAGGCCGAACAACTCTGCATTCAGATGATACTTTTTTATGGATGACTAGATTGAAGATAAATATTGTTATTTGGTTATTTATATGCTTATGTGAAACATATAATTACTGTTATCATTTTATATGACTATATGAGGAGGCACTTTATTGTTTCACTTGACCAAAACAAACTGCCTATGATACCATACAAAGTGGGCAAATTGGGCTTAATGCCATTCAACGACGTCATGCAAGAGTTTCGACCGGAGATTCGGTATCTGTTTGCAGGTCAGTGGTTGTACTTACTCCAATGTTGGATTAAGTTTTTGTCGCGTTTTTGACCAATCAATGTTGCCAACCATTTTAGGTTTATTCCACCTGAAGATTTCAACATTGCGTTACTCACCCTTGAGTTGGAATTTGTGAAGAAAGGCAATAAAGAAGAGCAGGTACCTCTCGTGCTTTTAGCCTAAGCATGTTTTCTTACGCTCTCTAATTAACTAATTGCTTTGAGATGCACATTTCCAATCGTGATTTTGAATTTCATGTTTTGCAGGTTGATGCTGTTCTTTTAGCTCAACAGCTTCGTAAAAGATTTGCAAACCAGGTATGGCTGTGTATGTTGTCCATCTTTACAATTGTAATTACTGCAAGACACAAGTGGGTCACCTATCAAAGCTAATAGTTTATAGAAGCTAAAGAAAATTGCTCTGCTGCAGTATGCTATGTCGTTACGGTGTTGCTTCATATGTCTTTAGGGATAAAAATGATACAACATCTCATATATGTGATCTAGAAACTCATCAAGAACAGACTATCAATGAATTATCAAACACAACAACCAACCTTTAATCCCAAACTAGATGAGGTAGGCTAAAGAACGGATGACTATGTCGAAATTATAAAGAGAGGAATTCCCAGTCTTTGGCGCACTCCTATCTAAGGCCAACTTCTTTGTATATTCCACAAACTCAAACTCCTTTCATTTTTGTCTCATGCACCCTCGTTTAGAAGCTATCTTTCATCTTAAAAGGGATTTCTTATCATGCAACACTTTTGGACCTTGTCATCATGTCATACCCACCGATCAATGTCTTCACTGGTATTTCCATCCATGTGTATGCCAGATAGATAACAAAGTATACCTTCCTAATTCCGTCATGTCTAGATATGCTTATCATATCTTACGCTTCTCTGGGTTGGGTTCCGGTGAGAAGTTGAGGTTAACGAAAGAAGCGTGAGAAGTGGTTATCAACCATTGGATGCACATTAGGATGAGATGCACCTACATCTATTCTCTTCTAAAGCGTAATTCATGGGAGGGCATGAGATTAAAAGCGATCGACGGTTCAGATCCACTTCTCATGCTTCTCAAATCTCACGTTAGACTCAACTTCTCACACGCTCCTTAGCCACGCTTCTCTATCAACATTGCTAAAGTTGCACTGCGTTTACATCGTTCTAGTTTAGACTTTAGAGTAATCTAATACCTCTAGAATCCAAGACATCTTTTCATTCCTCCAACTTTGGACTACAATCAATGACATGGGTGACGTGCGGCCCAAAAAATGTTAATCCTAAAGACGTTATCAATACATTGATGATTTGCTGATTATCATCACTCTATTTGTCGGAGATTTACATGAAGGGTTACTTCTATTCAGGTTTTCACTTCAGGACAAAGGGTAACTTTTGAGTATCTTGGCAACGGTTATATCTTCACAGTCACCCAGGTTGCCGTGGAAGGGCAGGACAAATCAGACACCATTGAAAGAGGCATGCTAGTATCTGATTCCTACATTGTATTCGAAGCCCCCAACTCTAGTGGGATAAAGGTATTATTTTTCAAACGTGTAACCCAAAAATACTCGTGTTGACTTTTTTGCTATATTTTGTATTTGTGTATGTGTCGTTCCACTTCTTTTGTACATGTTTACTCAAATTTGTGGGATGTGATATGGTGTAATTGCAATAAGTTGTTTTTGTATGTGTAGATTATCAATCAACGCGAGGCTGCTAGCAGCAACATTTTCAGGCACAAGGAGTTTAACCTTCAATCACTTGGCATAGGTGGCCTA
>LUCG01056317.1:0-15051 GCA_001633085.1 Carthamus tinctorius | reverse complement strand
ATCTAACTCCTTGTGTTCCTTTGTCTTTTGATGTTCCTGACAGGGTTTGGAGTGGCAAAGATGCTTCGTACCGTCACTTACGGGTCTTTGGATGCAAGGCTTCTGTGCACATTCCCAAACNGATTATACGATCCCGTTCAGAAGAAACTTGTTCGAAGCCGAGATGTTGTTTTTATGGAAGATCAAACTTTGAAAGATGTTGAGAAGGAAGATACGAGCCCTCAACATAATGATGATCTTGTTGATTTGGATCCAGTCCCTCTTAAGCATGTTGATACACATAATGGAGATGGTGTTTAGAATGATGAACAAGATGGCACAGATGATACTGATGTTCCGGAGCAAACTGAGATGGATGTAGAATTTCATCCAGAGTTACCAATTCCAGATATGTCATCATTTATCCCACTTAGGCGGTCTACGAGAGATCATCATCCTTCCACACGATACTCTGCTGATGAGTATGTCTTACTCACTGATGGGGGAGAGCCCGAGTGCTATGCAGAGGCCATGGAAGATGATCACAAGAAAGAATGGGTTGAAGCCATGCAAGACGAGATGACTTCCTTGCATGAGAACAATACCTTTGAGTTAGTGAAGTTACCTAAAGGTAAAATAGCTTTGAAGAACAAGTGGGTCTACAAAGTGAAGACTGAAGAGCATACCTCACGGCCCATGGTAAAAGGGTTCAGTCAAAGAAAGGGTATTGATTTTGAATAGATTTTCTCTCCAGTCGTGAAGATGGGATCCATTCGGGTGATTCTTGGTTTAGCTGCTAGCCTTGATCTTGAGGTTGAGCAAATGGATGTGAAGACGGCTTTCCTTCACGGTGACTTGGACAAGGAAATCTACATGGAGCAACCTGAAGGTTTTCAGGTTAAGGGTAAATAAGACTATGTGTCTAGACTTCAGAAAAGTCTTTATGATTTGAAGCAAGCACCAAGACTGTGGTACAAGAAATTTGAGTAAGTCATGGGTAAGAAAGGCTACCAGATGAGTACTTCAGATCACTGTGTCTTCTTCCAGAGGTTTGGTGATGATGATTTCATTATCTTATTGTTATATGTTGATGACATGTTGATTGTTGGCAAGAATGCTGGAAGAATTACCCAACTGAAGTTAGAATTGAGCAAGTCTTTTGCTATGAAAGACTTGGGCCAGCAAAACAGATTCTTGGCATTCGGATTACTCGAGATAGAGCTTCTAAGAAGTTGCACATGTCACAGGAGCAGTACATTGAGAAGGTGCTTTGTAGATTCAACATGGATAAAGCTAAAGTGGTTAGTTCACCTCTAACTACCAACTTTAAGCTAACCGATAAAGATTGTCCCTCTTCAAAGGAGGAGACTGAAGAGATGGGTCGAATTCCGTATGCATCGACTGTTGGGAGTCTGATGTACGCGATGGTATGCACACGACCTGATATTGCCTATGCAGTAGGTGTTGTTAGTCGTTTTCTGTCGAACCCAGGTAAGAAGCATTGGGAAGCAGTCAAGTGAATTCTCAGATATCTACATTGTACTTCCAAATTGGGTATAACTTTTGGAAATGGGGAGCCAATGCTTGTTGGGTACACTAATTCTGATGTGGTAGGAAATAAGGACAACATGAAATTCACTTCTGGATATTTGATGACCTTTGCAGGGGTAGTTGTGTCATGGCAATCAAGGTTGCAAAAGTGTGTTGCTCTGTCTACTATTGAGGCTGAGTATATGGCTGCAACAGAAGCGTGCAAAGAACTATTGTGGCTGAAACAATTCATGCAAGAACTTGGCTTTACACAACAATGCTACGTGGTTTTTTGTGATAATCAAAGTGCGATTTACCTTGCTAAGAACACTATGTTTCATAAAAGAACAAAGCATATCGATGTGAGGTATCATTGGATTAGAGATGCTCTTGAAGACAAGATCTTTGAACTTAAAGTTCATACCGATGATAATGGTTCCGATATGTTGACAAAGGCTTTGGCAAGTGAAAAGCTGAAGATATGTTGCTCGATCGCCGGGATGGTGAACCATCGGATCGTCGTGATTTTTGGACAGTAGTTTCACGACACCTTCATCTACATTCTGAACAGTGGAGATCGGTTTTCGAGGTCTGGAAGACACCCTTTTGCTGTTCGACAGAGTGCAACAATTTTTGGTGATATTTCTTCCTCTTTGTCTTTTGGGTTTTGATTCCATACTTCTTGATGATTTGTTCCAAGAGTATGATGATTGTGGTGTGCCTCTAGTTTTATCTAGAGAAGAACTTTGTATTGGTTATTGGTGGTAGTTGATTTTTAGCGGCTCTAGTAGTCTTGTGGTTTTTTACTCTCGTCTTGAGGGTTTTCCACGCTAAAATTTTGTGTCTCTTTGTGATTGATTATTATCTGTTTTGGGCTTATTTTATCGCATTTAAAATACCCTATTTGTTTGCATCATCAAAGGTCCATTCAGGTCGGGAAAGTTTAGCCTAACGAAGATTAATTCCGCGTTTATTGTTAACCGTTAGTGGCCGTTTTTCCCATCAATGACCAGCACACTTTGTTCTAGATATCATCTCAACAACAGATTTACAGCTTTCCTCACTTCCCGGTCCCAATTGAAACTAAAACCTAAATTAAAACCAAAGAAGAAACTTAAACTAAATCCATATCAAAAGAAAAGCTAGTTGTACAATATGCTTCTCATAGTGTAATTAAGACTTCTCTGGATTTGCTTTGTAATATATGAACTTAATTAACCATGCCCCTTTGGTTCTTGATCATTGGTTTCCCATCTAAGACTCGGAAAATAGGCCTATATCCATCCAAACATGTACCACAAAAATAAACTAAGCTGATCTTAACCAAACATAGCCAAATATGGAAAAAGAGGAAAGAAGAGATCTTTTTAAAAGCTTGTACATGTTCATTTTCAAGTAACTGTACCATTTTAAAATATATACTAATAGATACCAACTCTTTGTTTCCATGTGCCGACCCTAGTCTACTTAAATTGATCGACCACACACCTAAACATAAATTATTTTATTTCGACTTCGATCGGGGTGTGTGTGTTTGAGTGCCGTCCAAAAAAAATAATGATTTAAAGTATCATTTTTAATTAAATAAACTTGCAATAATTTGTTAATCATAGCCAATCTCATACTTAACTGTAACGATTACCAATTAGCATAAATATAAAACTGGGTTGAGAAATATCACATTTTTCATGGACTAAGAAAGTTGGAAAATAAAATGATATACCAGGGCCTCCAGGGGAGCATGGTTTAGCTCTCGATAAAAATTATACCAAGGATGTAGCCTGGACAAACCCAGGTGAACCTTATAAAAAAAATGATATATTTAAAGGAATGCCTGCATCAATAACTATTGATAATGAAATACCTGCATGTCTTGGAGACAATAATATATTCGAGAGGAGGGAACCGTCGGGTGTGGAAGGCCCAAGACTGAACCCGAGCCCCTCACCCGAGGACTCTACGGGTGGCCTTATAGATCATGAATTGTCAACTAGATGTGGAGACAATGACATGGATGAGCTGCTAGATACTTTCTGTGAGAATATATGTGGAACCCCTAGATTAATCTCCAAAAGAGCCCTTGAGGAGAGAAGGGTCGGGGGTTCCAACATATATAGTGAAGATTTGGTCCAAGTCTAGCTGATGTGGGACTCTAACACCTTCCTTGTCTTGAAAATACTTGTATATGATTATAAGAGATAATCCAAAACTAGTTGAACTCTCAATGGATATAATACCCTGACCCCTTTTGTTATTTTCAAGGCTTAAATTAAACAACTTATGACAGCTGCAAGTTGGAGTATATCATGCTACAAGACATGTTAATGTTCTATTATTAATTTTTATATAACAAGTGGAACGCCATGAATATTTTTAATTCTACATTTTCTCCATTTTCAAACAAGCTCAACTAATCCACCCACTTTTGCTTTTGCTTCTGCTTTGTCTACACTCAAAATCATCTTTCTCTTCTGTTTCGATTTCTGATACCAATGGCTGAAATTATTGTGGGTGCAATTGCAACTGTGCTGTTTGAGAAGCTCGCATCTGCTGATTTCGTGAAGATGGCTCGATCTCAAGGACTCGATGTTCAACTGAACAAATGGAAGAAAACCTTTTCCAGCATTCAGCTTGTGCTTGCTGATGCAGAACAAAAGCAGATAACGGACAGATGTGTTGAATCGTGGCTTCACGATCTCCAAGATTTGGCTTACGACATAGACGATGTATTGGATGATTTGGCCACTGAAGCTATGCGACGCAACTTCAATCAAGAACCTCATGCCAGCTCTAGCACCAACAACAGTAAGGCCTTACTCAAGTTCATCCCAACTTGTTGCACTAATTCATCTCCACGTAAAATTATTTACGGTCAGAAGATGAGTTCAAGCTAGATGAAATTTCGGCCAAACTGCATACTCTTTTTGAGCAGAAAAATAGTCTAGGTTTGAATGTGAACGTTGAAAGGCCAAATAGAAGAAATAAAAGGTTGGAGGAGACTTCACTAGTTGATGAGTCCAAAGTTATGGGTAGGGAAGGGGATAAAGAGGCACTGCTTCACAAGCTGTTGGGGAAGGAAACATGTAATCAAAATGTGAGCATCGTGTCCATAGTTGGTCTCGGGGGAATTGGCAAAACCACTCTTGCCAAAGTTTTGTACAATGAAGAGAAGGTGAAGAATCACTTTGAGCTCAGGGCGTGGGTTTGTGTTTCCGAAAAGTTTGATGTATTCAATATTAGCAAGGCCATTTTTCAAGCTATAGGAGGGACGACTCAAGAATTCGCTAATCTAGATCTGCTTCATGTGGCGCTTAACGAGAAACTTTCAAACAAAAGGTTCCTAGTTGTTCTAGACGACGTCTGGAACGAAGACTACAAAGAGTGGGAACTCCTCCAAAGCCCTTTTGTTGGAGGGGCGCCCGGAAGTAAAGTTATTGTGACAACTCGAAAGACCACAGTTACTTCTATGATGAAGTCTTCTCAATCTTACCATCTCCATGTTCTTTCAGAAGAAAAAGCGTTGTCTTTATTTGCTCGACATGCCNTCCATCACTTAAAGGGCATGGTGAAGGCATTGTGAAGAAATGTGGCAGATTGCCTTTGGCCTTGATAACACTTGGGACGATGTTGTGGGTGAGAAGAGATAATCATGAACAATGGGAGGAGGTGTTGAAGAGTGAGATATGGGACTTACCAGATGAAAATCATATTCTTCCGGCTCTAAGATTAAGCTACTATAACCTCCCTTCACATTTGAAGCAATTGTTTGCATATTGCTCCTTATTTCCCAAGGACTACTTGTTTGACAAGAACAAACTCATCTTATTGTGGATGGCACAAGGGTTTTTGAACCAAACAAACGGCAACAAGTCAAAGGAGAGTTTGGGTTGCCAGTATTTTGAAGAGCTAAAGTCAAGGTCCTTTTTTCAAGCGTCAACTGCTGATTTTGGGCAATCGGGATACATAATGCATGACCTGATTAATGACTTGGCCACAAGTGTTGCAGGAGGATTTTTCTTTAGGTTGGACGATAAGAAGGACAAGAATAACAAGAAGGAATCTTTTGAAAGTTTCCGTCATGTTTCATTTATAGGTGAAGAATATGGAACATATAGAAAGTTCAAGGAATTACAACGAGCTATTGGCTTGCGAACTTTCTTAACACTTTCATTCAATCCATGGTCACCTTTCCACTTATCGAACAATGTTCTTGCCGAATTACTTCCCCAACTACGGTTCGTGAGGGCGCTAAGTCTAAGTAATCATTCATTCACGGAGGTACCACAATCCATTGGTTATCTCAAGCATATTCGATACCTCAATTTTTCTGGAACCAATATCGAACAATTACCGGAACAAGTTGGTTACCTCTATAATCTACAAAGCTTGCTTCTTTGTCGTTGTCAAAGGTTATCTAGCTTGCCCAGCAGTTCTGTTAAGTTGATAAAGCTACGACATTTGGACATTAGCGATACTCCAAGCTTGAACAAGATGCCCTTGGGGATCGGTGGGTTAAAGGATCTACAAACTCTGTCTAAGGTGATTATTGAAGAAGGTAATGGGTTCAAAATATCTGAGTTGAAGGGCCTATCTTATCTTAAAGGTCGGCTTTCTATTTCAGGGTTGGACAAAGTGACCGATCCAACTCAAGCAAATGATGCCAACTTAATTCAAAAGGAGGGTCTTGATGATTTGGTGATGGAATGGAGTGATGAGTTTGATGATTCTCGGAATCATATGATAGAATGTAAAGTACTTGAAGGGCTAAGGCCTCATGATAAGTTGAAAAGGCTAAAGATTTTGTTCTACGGGGGAACGATATTTCCGAGTTGGGTTAGGGAACCCTCGTTTAATCAGTTAGCAGAACTTACAATACGTGGTTGTAGAAGGTGTACAGATTTACCAACACTTGGACATCTAGGTTCACTTAAGAAATTGTATGTGAAGGGCATGGATAGGGTGAAGATTTTCAGTTTTGAGTTACCTGGATGTAGATGTAGTGATTCTTTCTATAGTACTGCATTTCCATCACTTGAAGTTTTGGAATTCAGTAATATGCAAGGTTGGGAAAGGTGGTCAACTAGACTTGGTGACTACAACAATGGAGCTTCTAGATCATTTCCTCGTCTTCGTGAGGTTACTTTAACAAAGTGTCCAAAACTAGTTGAAGTATCAATTGATTTAATGCCGTCACTTCTGGTTTTACATTTAGAAGGATGTTCCGAAGAGGTGTTTAAAAGCATGGTTAGTGCGTCTTCATCAATTCGTACGTTGGAGTTCAAGGATATTAGTCTGGAGGGTTACAATTGTCCAAATAGCGTTGAGAGTTTGGAAATTGTGTCTTGTGATTCAATGACATCGTTGACCTTCTCAACGATACACGAGCTCCCTTCCTCCCTAAAGAGACTTTATGTTGCTCACTGTGATAACTTAGAATCCATTTCACATAAAGATTTTGGTATTCTTCCCTTGGAATTTCTTTGGATTATTAATTGTAAGAATCTAAAGTTATTTCCTCATGAGCATTTGGAAAGTCTCACATCTTTGAAACGCCTGGAGATATTAAGTTGCCCGAGTATGGACTACTCTTTTCCTTGTGGGTTGTGGCCTCCTAATTTGATAAGGTTGGCGATAGGTGGCTTAAATAAGCCCATGTCAGAATGGGGGATGCAGAATTACCCAACGTCACTTGTTGAACTATTTATATATGGGGAAAATTCAGGAGTAGTTTCTTTTGTTGCAAATGCAAAAGATGTTACTTCATCGTCGTTTCTTCTTCCACCATCTCTAACTCATCTATATATCGTTCATTTTATGGATGTGGAATCAGTTTCAGAGGTATTACAACACCTCCCATTCCTTAAACACCTTGATTTCTTCTCATGCCCGAAGCTTAAAAATCTGCCGGAGATAGATACTACCGACCCATCGCCTTTGAGAATACAACTCGGAAAGGGAAAATACTAGGTAGCTAGCGGCCCATCATCTCCCACATCCTTGTTCATTGATGTTAATTGACCATGGTACGTCATCTTTGTCTCTTACGATTTCATTTAAAAGAAGATAGAGATCTTTTTGTTATAAAGAGTTGTCACATTTGGTGGATTGCTTAAAGGGTTTTGTGAATATTCTTTTTAGAATTTTGTATCTACGAGATGCAAAAAAATATTTAAGGATTCTTTTTGGTACACATACATATTTATGTCTCTCTAAAAGATTGTTATTTTATATGCAAAACAAATGTTTAACATGCTTTATTAGTCAATTAAAAGCCATACCAACGGCTAAATCATATCATCAATAATTACTGTATAAAGTTTCAAACACCCAATTCCTATGCTTCAGCTAGCATCCTTGTTCTACCAAGAACATCAATCAATCATGATTGGATAATGTTCATTTGTAGGTTTTACGTTCCACTCTTTTTCCGTCGAATTAAGGAGCTTCAAGCTCTGTTTTACCATACCTGAATGAGCGAGACCTGTTAAAGAGACCTAAAAAGGTCAAATAGTCGGGTTTTAATCGAAATTCGTTCATAGAAGAGAATAGTTTCAATATTCCATCATAGTGTCCCAACAAACTGTATCTTTTCTAATGGTTGTATCAAAAAAACAAATTAGCATTTGGAGTACATGGATATCAATGAACTTAAAATTACGGGATCGTTATCATATGCATATTTGGTTACACATAAGTGCATTGCTTTGTCCCAACACTGAACAGCAAGCTAGTGATCCAACAAACAGAAATCAACCAGTGAATGTCACCTGGATCGCGTTGGATTCCATTTTGAAGCATTTGAGTGTTTAAACACAAAGATTCGTCGTTGTGATACCCAGAAATCATTATATTCCAATTGGTTTGATCTTTATTAGGAATCTTGTCGAAAAAGATCCGATCTTTAAGCATATCATGATCCAGTGCATATCCTGAAGAATCGTGTTCCACGACATTACATTACGCTTTGGCATCTTCTTGAAAAGCACAAGAGCTTCTTCTAAGCGTCCGTTTTTAATATACCCATCCTTCATTGAGTTCCATGCAACTGTATCTCGATGACAGTTTCCGAGCTTCTTTAGTCTGATTATTTTGTAGGTAAACCCGAATCAGCACGGTTCATGAGATTATATCTTTTGTAAGCATTTCATCAAACAATTCCTGGGCTTTCACCATCTTCCCGACTCTCATGCAGCAACGAATAGCACTTGTCCATGAAGCCACATGAAGCTCACACATCCCAGTAAACAACTTCCACAACGATTCGAGATCTCCATTTTCAACATAACCAGTTAACATCGCATTGTTAATCAAAACAAAACTGCAAGAACTGAACGACTTCTCTGGTTTCCCTACAAGCCTGTTGCAGAAACAACCTCAGGCATAGTCACCCAAAACACCGAATTCTTCTTCAGAATTTTGTCAAACAACCTCTTGGCGTCTTCAATTTTCCGCTTCCCAACATACCCAGATAGCATAGCGTTCCAACAAACCACATTCTTATCAGTCATAGCGTCAAACAAGCTCCTGGCCTCATCCAATCTCCCACACTTGGCATAACTGTTTAGCATTGATGTCCAAGATACAACATCTCTGCTTGGCATTTCATCGAACATTTGGTGGGCATACAAGTCAACTCATTTTCTACATACCCAGCTATCATACAGATCCAAATCACAATATTCTTGAGCGGCATCTCATCAAACACATCGAGGCCAGCTTTAATATCACTGTTTCTGAAACACCTTGTAATTTTTTAGTTGTATTAGAACAAAGAGTTGGCATCGGAATACAGAAAGCAAATTTTTGTAAATGGGATATTTGACTCGAATAATCATATGTGAATACCAAAGAAGAATACAAAGAAAACAAAGCAGCCATCAAATGCTAGAAATTTGTTTTTTTGTGGCCTTGAAAAGTTATAAATTAATAAGTTAATGATAACTTAATCATAAAAGTTATAAATCAGGAATAAAACTGATGATAAGTTCTTCGATGTTCAAAAATAAATTATAATTTATTTATCAATAAAATTATATCTACTTTTTTTTTCTCAAACTATTTGTGTATCTGCACAATGCAATGAGATGTAAATTCCATGTAAATGTAAGCAAGAATGTAGTGTATAAATTGTTTTAAGAAAACAACATTTGAGTCTGTACTTAAAGAGAAAAACAACAACATATAAAATTGGAGCTAGCTCTAATTCTGCATTTATGGTAGAAGAAGCTAACATAAATTTGTGTGTATGTAAAACTTACCGAAGAAGAGGATGGAAAGAGCTACAACCGAAGTAGAGAGCACCAACGAAGTAGTAATGAAGATGGAGTAGTTATAAGACTTCATATCATCTGATAATATGATCAACTCCTCAAGACTCATGGCTACCGGCGATATGGTCAACACATACGTGATCATTCTAGTTAAAGAAATACACCATAATAAACAAGCTTCGACCTTTTCAAATATAGTTTCTAATACGAATTATAATTGTAATTCAAGCAGAAGGATATTTTCAAATAGGGACCATTTTTAGGCTTTGGCGCCTAACCTTTGTGGGTCCGGTCCTCTAGCCAACCTCGGCTAAGATTAACATATCTTTTATACATCTTTACATATAAATCAACAAAACGATGTGTTCCTTAAAATAGTCAACAAACTAGGGATGTAGATAAAACCAACTCAACACGAAAAAATGAGTGATGTCTTGTGTTAAAAATAGTTTGAACGAGTTAAGATCCTCTAAATCAAAATAGTTGCATCGGCTTATTCAAATGCCATCGACCTGACCAACTCAACCTATGTGTAGTCGGCTCATGACCCTTTGATATCATCTCACCTTCTAGATCTACAATGAGCTTTAATCCTTCAATCCTTCTTCTAAAATATTGTATTTGTTTTTAGTCTTCTTAGTTTTAAACTTTAGCATAACTATGTCTAACCCAACCAGCACAAAACATTAAAAATAAACTGAAACTGCAAATTATAAAATAGCACTAAAACAAGATTTTTAAATTAAACAAACTCAGTATATGTCCTACAGTCCTACTTACTCAGAATTATGGTATGGGGGTTGGGATATATGCAAACTTGTTATTTACTTTAAAATGTAGAGCAACTATTGTCATAAAGATCCCCGACTTTTGAAATAATATAGAAACAATATTTATAGTTTAGTTATTTTTAAATATTAAAATGAGACAAATAGAATAAAGAGATTGACCATGCCGGCTTTTATGCAATAGCAACTAGATATCATATATTCGGCACAAAGGCTGGCCCAGATACTCACCCTCTCATGCACAATAAACATTGGTTATTACACATAGAATTTATCAAATCAATTTGAAGCACGAAGACCGAACCAAATACCAAACCAAAATAGATGTCTAAAATGTTTCATTCTAAAGTCTGAACTATGAGAGTAAACTGTACGTATACATTGCTAACACGGTTGTCCCAAACCAAACTGACCATTTTAGTGTTGGAGTCTCACTTCAGCTAAATTCAAACTATTAACTATTTCTACTCAATGAATATTGAAACCTTGGTTCTCCAATGGCTCTTTTGGAGAGTAATATGACGGGGTTCCATATATTCTTAGGACTCCCCCCTCTATAAAAGAAACTAAGAAGTCATAGGTTTAGGCCAAGAAAGCTAGAGAAATGGGAGAGGTGAAGTTATTAAGCAATTGGTCAAGCCCAATTGCTCTAAGGATTATTTGGGCACTCAAACACAAAGACATAGACTATGAGACCATCAATGAAGATCTACAAAACAAGAGTTGTTTGCTACTCAAATACAATCCTATTCATAAGAAAGTTCCAGTGTTGTTGCACAAAGGAACCCCCATATGTGAATCGCTTGTAATTCTTGAGTACATTGATGAGATATGGAACACAAGTCCTCGCATCTTACCAGAGGATCCGCTTGCCAGAGCCAACGCACGTTTCTGGGCTAAATTTGGTGACGAGCAGGTAAAATCATCACTACTCTTATACCATGACTTGCAATTGATAATACTGTTAGAGTCCCATATCAGCTACACACAAGCTAGCAAACCTGTAGAAATGTAGAAATTTCCCCTCATATGTTGGTGAAAATGGTTCCGTATTTGGCTAGTACCACGAATGAACCACTCTTATGAGAGGTAGATTAGTAATTTACCAATCTTGTCATTATCTCGGAGATTTTTGTTCCACCTGTTTTGTAGGACAAAGAAAATATTTTTTGTCCCAATCAGGTTCTATGTTGTCGCACCGTGACAAGGAGTTTTTATATTGTATTTAGAGAAAGATTCAAAAGGGTTCCAGATATCCAAACAGATGTGTTGTTAATCTAGGCCCACGGTCTTATTCCCTCAATTCCTTGTTACTTCTAAATGAAATAATTCAAGAAATTATTTGTTTGAATGTAGGTTATCCCACCATTCTACCATTGCATTATGAACCAAGGTAAGGATCAAGAAGCCGCCAAAGAAAAAGCCATAGAGAACCTGAAACTAGTAGAAGAACATCTAAAGGGAAAGCAATTCTTTGGTGGGATAACATACGGATTCCTAGATTTTGCATTCGGGTGGTTGGCTTATTATCCTGGAATCATTAAAAAGGCAATTAATCTAGAGATACTAGACAAAGAGACGTTTCCAAATCTGTGTGCATGGAAAGAACGATTTCGTGACATCCCAATGTTTAAAGAAAACTGGCCTGATGAAGATGCTGTGATCCTGCTGTTTCGGGCAATCCGCCAAAGCCATGGGATATAAGTTCTGCAGCAAAATCAGATATTTGGATGTCAATAAGATATGTTTTGAAGCACGTTCTGCAATCTTGGTGCCTCCATTTTCTCGGCAAGAACTAAGTAAAGAACCCCATATGCTTGCATCGGGCTTCAGTGGCATGGAAAGTATAAATTCCTCTGCTCCAGCCAACTGCCCAGATTGCGAAAGAAGGTCAACTACACAAGCATAGTGTTCAATCTTCGAATTCGTGTTGTATTCTATCTTCATTTGGTTGAAGTAGAAACGCCCTTTCTACCAAACCCGAATGACTACAAGCAAAGATAACAGCAAGAAATGCAATCTGATCAGGAATTATACCTGCAACTTTCATATCCTCAAATGTTGTTATGGCCATCTTTCCTTCACCACACATTCCAGATGTATAGATCAATGCCATCAATGTCACTACGTTTCTGGTTTTCATATGCTCACATATCAGGGTCGAATTTCTAAAAATGCCGCATTTAATCAGTGCACTGGCAGTTAGAATATTTGACAGGAAGCCCGACTTGATAACACAGCCATGAATCTCTTTACCTTGTTGTTTCGCTCCAAAACTTGAACAAAGGAAGAGTTGTCACATATGTGACAAAATCAAGTGTTGCGTTCATTTTCATTGCCCCAAAAGTTACCAATAATACCGTTCATTAAGGAGTTCCATGATGTCAAATCCCTGCTTTTCATTTTGTCGAATATCTCCCTTGCTGCTGGAAAATTACCACATTTTGCGTCCCAATTTGATTGCAGGCACTGAGAACAGAAGTAACTGTTAAGAGGTCCGGTTTGTGTTCATGCAGCATCTCCATAAACAACTTGATCAACTCTTGATACAGGCACACTTGAGAGTATCCAGTGATTATAGCGTTCCAAGTAAAAGTATCTCTAACGGCCATCTCGTTAAAAACCCTGTGAGACTCTTCTAAGTTGTTGGATTTGAAGTACATCGAAAGAAGACCATTGCACACTCTTGTATCGATATCAATACCAAGCCTCACAGACAAACCGCGAACCATTTGACCCTGCATGATCACACCCAATCATAAATGAATCCGGTAGCTGTTCTAGATTGGTAAAACACTTGTAAAGCATCCTGCCATTGCTCATGGGCACTGTAACCTGAAACCAGACTATTCCAAGAAATAACATCCCTCTTAGGCATTTCATCAAACACTTGGCACGCTGTGTCCAGTGCACATAGTCTTGCATACATATTAATGAACGCATTACCGATATATATATCGGAGTCAAAGCCCAACTCCAGAACATGTTGATGAACAGTCTTAGCTGTCTCAATTCGTAAAATCCACCAAAATTTGTGTAACATATTAATTCATCAAAATAGGTTACTTCTCGAGTAAAAATCCTTCCAAAACTCACACGAAAATGTTGCTGAATTTTATTGATTCAGTTGAAAATACAACAAAATAACCTCTTTTACCTTAGATATGAGAGCACATTGATCCCTTACCAAAAACAAACCACAAAGACAAAAATTGCAACTTATTCTTTTATTCATATACAATTTATTTAAATTACACTAGTCATAGACTTATAGTACATAATTAATTAATAATTGTTATATGATTTAAAAGTAAATTATTTAACAAATAATAAAATTCTAATTAATATTAAGTTTATATTTCATCGACCACAATTATAATAAAATATTTTATATTTTCGTTTCTACTAATTTTTTTTAATAGAAATTAGATTATCGAGCAAAAATGAATTAAATACAAGAAATATTTGAAAAATATTTTGTTAGAAATATTTGAGAGAGAGAACCGAAAAAGAAATACAAAAATGGATCGAATATCTTTCAAAATAACTTTTTTCATAAAATGACAAAATTTTAATTAATGAATAATTTGTTTACGTTTTATCAACCAATAAAATTAAATTAAAGAGATAAGAGGTTTTTGATTATTTATATAATATATAATATAAAAAACCCAACAATTAACACGATATATTAAATAACATTTAAAATATTAATTATAACAAAATTTACATCTTATTGAACTCGAATTTCTTTTAGATTTTTTAAATAAATTACCTTACGATTATTATAACAATGTAACATACAAAAGGTTGAAGCGTATGGAGTTTGTAACGTCCATAAATCTTACATTTGATTAAGACCACGTTAACCATTAACGACACTTGAACCTTGCTAACTTAAACATCTAAGGTTATCGAAATATATACTTTAGCTGCTATAGCGTTCATAATTGGTTCGATTAGATGTTTCGTAAAATTTCTAAGGTTATTGAAATATCTAATCCATTTTTGTGTTCTTTTTTTTGGTTGATTCTCCTTATCAAACTTCTAACAGGATATTTATCAAAAACTTCTTGTCCTTAACTTCTTTTTTGATAATATATTTTCGATTAAAAATAAAATTTAAGTAAAAACAAAAATATATAGTATTTTATTATATTTTGGTCGACGTACCATAAACAAATTATTAGTTAATTAAAATTTTATCATTTATTAAATAAATTATTTTTAAATCAAAGAAAAATAATTATTAATCATGTAGTATAATTATTATATTTTAAGCAAATGGTGTAATAGTAAAAGAGTATATTGCAATTTTGGTCCCTAGAGTTTGTTTTTGATAAAAGACCAACATGTCCTCATGTACAAGACACATGAGGCACTTAACAGTAACGGTGTTATTTCTTATGCCATCCACAGCGATACCACTCATACCACTCAATACCAGCTGCCACATCAGCTTTACCACCACCTTACCACTACCA
>LUCG01056316.1:0-12733 GCA_001633085.1 Carthamus tinctorius | reverse complement strand
TTAGTAAACATGAATCTGGTTAAGTACGTTTCGGGTACTTTTGTTGGTTTCAGACGTTGCGATGTTTTGTTTTGTTTCGAGCGTATCTTTCAAAAATGACAAGGATTTGGTTGTTTCTTAAATTTTATTTATAGTATGGATAGGCTTTACACTTTACCTAAGCTTGTATAATATAATGTAGATAGGCACTCAGTAGGTAACCACTTTCCAAAGGTTTCAAGTAAAATCCTAAGGGTTTCAATCCAAATGATATCTAGCAACACTTCGCTACAATATTAGACTAACCGCATCCATCCCGCTGGTAAGCGCCAGCTCAACACTAGTCCGAGCAGCTGGTTGACGCACAACATCGTGGTGTGGTTGGTTCGACCGGCTGGTTCCGCCTAATTGGTTCACGGTCACGCTCTCCATCAGCTGGTGAGGGTGTAGATTTTGTTTTTGTTTTTGTTTTTTTTAAATGGGATGGGTGAGGGGATGGATGTGGGGTTTAGTGGGGACGGAGGGGGTTGGAAGGGAAATACGATGTGGCGCTAATGTAACAATGAAAATGAGGGGTCTTTTAGTGTTGTGGCGGATTGGTTATCGCTCGGGGGGTTCATAGCGCCCTGACCGAGTTCGTGTCTTCCCGTGCGCATGCCTGGAGACATTTAAGTGAGACCATATTTAGCCCCCAAATTGCCGGGGATCAGTCGGGTTTTTGCCTAGACACCCTTCCAAAAAAAACCAATGAAAAGTAAAACAATTTTTTTACATAGCAACTAACTGAAAAAAAATACAAATTATTTAACCGTAAATGTTACGATTATTGGGACTATATTTTGTAGTTAATAGAACACATATTTATCACACAAGAATTCAATGATACATCTGTCATGAGTAACTTACACATAAAACATGCAAAACACCCACTTCAAAGTTAATATGGCTTGAGCAAAATTTAGGCCTTCTCTATGCAACAGAAATGGAACCGATAAGTATTTGATTGTACATACCAGAAATCCTGAATTAATCCTATGTTTGTTGGAGAAGCTATGTTTGGTACAGAGACTTGACAACAAATCTAAGTATATTTGTTAGATCAATGGGTGCATCAGTTAAAACCAAACAAATATGGTATTTCTCAGTCAGAAGTAAGGTCTAAAGGATAGGATGTACACTGTTTTTCTAAAACCATTTTGTATCATGAGAAATAAAGTCATATACTAACATAACATTGAGTCAACACGTGTTAAAGGCTTCTTTGGAAGATTGATCTTATAAAGTCTCACGTATTCTCGAATGATACAAGAGTCGAAATCCACCATCTAAAGAGAACCAACAATTTTGGTCATTTGAAGCTATATAACTTCTATTGGGAGGTGTTCGAGTCCCACGTAACTACATGAGCTAGACTTGAACCATTTCTTCCTAATATATGTTAAAACCTCTTTTTTCTACTTAAAGGCTCTTTTAAAGAATAACTTAACTTGTATCCACATAATACCTATTATATAACTTTGTTTATGTAACTTGCAAATATGAAAAAGAAAATGACTAAACATCTGAGTCCATAAATGCAAATAATGACCATCTCTCTCTGTGAATAACCCACATACATAAATACTCCAAAATTAAACTGTTCTATGCCATACAAATTTGAATCAATTACAAAATAAAACTTTTAAAGCATGCATTTTTCTCTCCTAAATTAAATAAAACAAACCCAATAAATACCACCCCGAAAGATAACCTGAAATATGAAACCGAAAAGTGTTGTATTTAGAAACTAACTTAAAAACTTAAGGTTGATGAGACCTTGACAAACTCCTTTCAAGACCCCCACAGATTTTGTCTTTGCACTGTGGACACATGAAGCCGGTTGCATCCGCCATAGTTTCAGCATCAACCGGCTCACAAACGAACCCTTTGTTGCACCATGTACAATTCGTCTTGAACTTCCCATTGCTCACCCCAACTGATTCTTGTATTTTGGCTATCTTCCGCGAACTTAAACATCCTTCCCCATTCTGCTGGGCACACGGTTTGTCTAAGTTTGGCTCATCGATACCTGTAGCAGCATGCTGCTGTGATCCATTCATGTCGACAAACAAATGTCAGTATTAGCAGCAATTTTCAAGAAATTTTGGAAAAAAATACCATGCATTTCTACAATTTGATCAACACGAGGACAAGAAGAAAAGTCTATGCAAACCAGATTTTGTTTTTATTTAAGGGGAAAATTGGCTGTACTAACGAAAGCGGACCTCAATTTCCCTTATTTAAGAAAGGAGAGGTGTTATATAGCAGTGGCTTTTATAGAATTTCCAAGAATTGAGATTAAGTGCATTTTAGTAGTCATTAACAAAGTTCTGTTACCTTTTCCGAAACACGGTATCCTGTGGCTTCGGTTGTCGCAAGATCGAATCTTCTGGTTGTTTTCTTGTGAACAATAGCCAGGTGCTTCTCCAGCCCACGAATGTCTTCAAATGCTATTCCACAAGAGGAGCAGTCGATAAGGCTGGCAACTTTAACATCAAACAGGTTATCTATTGCAGGCAAGTTGACATTTGCCTCAGGAACAGATGAACTGCCAACTTCATTCACCTGCTATACATTCAAATAAAATACATTTATTTTTTCACAAACCCAGCTGGTAACAATAGTGATCATCATGCTTTTTGCTTACAGATGTGGGAACTTTATGGCAAGCATTCTTCATCTGCCTCATCTCCTCAGACGCCTCTTCTTCAGCAACATTTGACAAGGATTGATCTCTTAGAAAGAATGCAGCTTCCTTGCATGACTTAAAATGTATGCCTGAGGTGCTGAAGATATATCAAGGAAACATCATTAATTAGGCACACCATAGAAGAGATGATAAAAATGTTGGATGGTTAAACTTTAGCCTACACATATATTAACAAACTACTATTGAAAAGAATTAGGCAGGATGCTTGCTTGTCTATTACTCATTGTAACTCAAGCATGAACCATGCTAGGACTAAACTCTTAGGAGCAACTTGTATATCACTGATATATGGTGGATTGATCCTATGTGGATATTAATAACAGATACTCTTGCTTAATAGTATATAAAGGCCATGTTCCTCCCATCCACCAAGTGAATAAGATATCTTCGAAGGTGTAAGTTCTATGCCACAAGTCACAACCCTTTTCTGAATTTTATTATGACGTGTAGTGAAGTTCATGCCAATTAAGCTTTACACCAAGTCTTCATGTAACTAATCTATCTAGTATTATACAGAGGGACATTCTTTACTAATCATACCCAAAGCGGAATTTAAAATATGGGAACCCCAAATAGCATGCATAAAAGATAGATATCAATAATCCAATAACTCTAGCATCCTTTATGGAGATTTGATCGTCATATAGATTCTATAGGGTTTACCATTTACATGTGATGGCATGCATTGGTGCATGCCCTTGCCCTATTTGATCAATTATGAAGAGATCTCGTTGGAGATCTAGATGCATCAAATACATGTAAAAATGTTGAAAGCAAAAACACGTTGAGTGCATGGTGGTGGTGGTGGTGGTAATTAATAATCGGCTATTCTAAATAAATCAAATTCCTTTTGAGAAGCAAGTCGACACGTATATTTCAATCAGGTCATTCCTTAGTATGTCTACCCAGGTTCATTTTCAGCCTAAATCTACGTCTCATAATTCCCTATTGCTAGCACAGATCACCTTGTTCTTGCTGGTATAGGCAACAGTCTACTTAAAATATCAGCAAAACCATTTAAGATGATGTCTTCCTCGATTCCAACATGACTTTTGCCCCCTGTCCCTGGCCTTATCCTAAATACCCTAATTTGTAATCCTTCATGTAAGATAAATATATACTCATTTGTAAAAACAAATTATTGGCAAGTCACCTCGATACCTCAAAATGTGCCGTTTAGGAACAATAGAAACAATATATCCATAAGTTAAAAACTATTTGTTTAACAATGATTGTTACCTAATAAAGTTATATGAATTTGGACAAGAAGTGGAGTCTTCTTAAGAAACACTCATAAGCCAGCTTCAAGACAACCTCCTCCAGTAAACAAACTCTGTCTGAAATTTCTTTTAGTAAAGATTGACTATAACTTGACACCCATAGAAGATCTTCAGTCTACTTTCTACTCAAGCTTTCCCACAAGACAGAGATGGAAGGCACGCTATTTATAACAATATCTATTGCACGAATGCTCTATAAAAGTTCTCACTAGCATGTGTCGGTGGTGTTGCTAATTATGCTCAAGAAACCAATTGAAACCGTTGTACATATAGACCCGGAATATAGAGCTAGTATATGACCATTTATGAGCTTGGAGATTTACATCAAACCCTTAACAAAGTTCTAACTACCTCGGTGGTTACTATTATGAATTTATGATCAAGAAACTAATTAAAACGCTATACGTACACACCAGGAATACAGTTTCATGTATAAGCATTTATGGCCTTGAAAATTAACCAAAAGCACATAACAGGGTCAGATAAGGTAAACAAGCAAAGAATACTCTAGTAGAAAGCATGGTGCATATTTATAGAATAGTGATAGACTGTAGATACCTAGCATTACACTTTTGTTATCGTAACGTTCATGCACAGGCATTCAGCATTTTAAGAGTCTAAGGGTAAAGTAAGTTCTATGCGAATACGTCATATGGTGTGTGCCTCAATTCAAAAGGCAAAAAATGTCATGAAAGTTTATGAACCATTGTAACAGAACACTTGCCCTAGATTTCCCTTCACAGTGTTTACAAACCAGGAATAAAAAATGTGCAGCTTAATTACAACTGTGAAGTCTTCCTTTACCATAAAATAGCTCAACATTTCGTTCCTATGTACAGAAATGAAACTAATCGAAGTTTTTACCATAAACTAGCTCAAAATTTCGTTCGTATGTACAGAAATGAAACTTAACCGCTAATCACAATCGTATAGCTCACACGAACACGAAATATACACGATTCTACGTAATCTAACTTGAATTCAAAGTCAAAATAAACGTCGAATCTTCCAATCTACGAGTTATATAGAACTAGTAAAGAAAAATCTAAAACAGTGGACATTTTTCTGACTCAGTGATCAAAACACATACACCAATTCAACGCAAACACAATTATCCATCTCAATTTTTAAACGAAACTCAAAAAACTTGATAAATCGACCAAATTTTTGAATCAGAAGACAATGTAAACAAGAGGGGAAAGTGATGATCACAACCTGACATAACGCCGGCAGTAAATAGACGGAATTCCACCACGTTTGCGTAAATTGAGCTCGATTTTCCAGTTTTCCGGCAAAGCATTCACGAATTCCTCAGCTTCCACCACCGTCCTCCTCCTCCGCTGACGACGGCCGACCCACTCTCCTTCTAAGCTTTCCATAAACCCTACCAATTTTGCCCTCGACATACCCCTGGTCTCACTCGCCAGTTCCTCCCCATACGCGCCGTCCCCTGCACGCGCCACAAAGTTTAAGTCAATCTTCTTCTGTCCGTTAACATCAATTACGTTTAGGCCCTCCGACTCTTCCTCATTTCCATTGAACCCCTCGGATTCCCTGTTTCTCTTCCTACTTTGACGTCGGTCCTTGTACACCGATTCCTCGTCGGATGGTATTGCATCACCGTCGTTTTTATGGTTGAGAGAAGGAGTGCGAGTAAGGCTGGTGCGTGGACGGCGAGGGATAAAGGTGGTTAGAGTTTCGAGGAGGCTAGGGTAGGTGATTGAGTTGATGCTGGAGGTTTCAATGGTATTGTTAACTTCAGAAATGTCATCTGAGTATATGTGATGGGACTCTGACATACTGCCGGTTTCTACATTCAGAGATGAAGACTTTGACTCTGACATTGGTTCGTTCCAATCATCGTTTTCACCAATAGATGTTAACGATGAAAGGTTGTTTTCGGCTTCCATGAGAGCTGCGGTTTTCAGGCTTTTTTTTACCTGACTCTTTTCGGAGAGATTGTTTGAGATAGATGATGTATGTAGGTAGTGAGGCGAGCGCGTTTTTATAGGGTCTTCAAGAATGGAGGAGGCATGCATGACTTAGATGTGTGTTAAGTATTATAACAATAAAGTTAAATTAAATAAATAATAATAGTAATAACGTTAGTGTTGGTAATATAGCGTGATTATATAGATATTTTCATTATTTCTCTAAAAAAATCTTGAAAAGATGGCGTTTAATTCTAGTAATTTTTCCATTTTTCCATTTTAAATATATTAATTATTTTATTAAAATATTCAATGAATAAACTATTTTAACAAATGTTTAAATAAAATGTCTATGCATTTAAATATAATTGATGGAAATATTTTGTCAAAAAAATGATGGAAATAATAAAAAAAATCTTTTTGGTATTTAATTAGAGAGAGTTTTAATTTAAAGACTTTTTTTCTTTTTTTCTTCATTTCATTATTTTAAACAATTTGTTGAAGCAATAAAATATTTTAAAAACATCAAGTTTTCTACTTTCTCCAATTTTAAGAATATGATGAAAATCTTCTTAAATCATCTCTAAATCTTCTCAAAGATAGAGAAAACTTAAGTTTTTTGAGTTGATTTGGTACTCCAACAATTTCTACAGAATAAGGTAATAGTGGATTTTCCCCTATATTTAGAGAATTCTATAAACACTCCCTTGTAATTCCAAAAAATAATTATGTTCCTCCAACCAATAAAATTAAATGAAAGAGAGTTTAAACTATTTTTATATATAGTTAAATTTTTAAGTAATATAATATAATTGATGATGAAATCAGTATGACAAAATGTTGGAGATAATTTCTTAGAATGTGACTTTTTTTCTAATTTTAAAGAAACTTGATATAAACTATATATTGGACATGTTTTATATCTTATATTCTAATGTATTCAGTAAAATATTTTAAAAATAACTTATTAAGCATTAGTTAGTAGTTAAGTGCAACTATGCAAGTACCGTTTCTGGAATGCAAATAAATGTATTTACTTTTTATTTTTATAATTTAATATATTGATTTTTTTCAAATTAATAAAATATAGAATAAAATACTATCATTTAATATTAGGATGTCAAATGTATTTTTGTAAAATAAAGTATATAAGGAAAAAACATCGTTTACATACATATTTTAATGTCTGGTTATTTGTTGATATTAGTAAAATTTTATAATTAAAGTAAAATTACTAATTTTAACATTAAATAGTTAGAAGAAAAGTAATAATATTAAACACCCAATTTTGGGAAAATCTTTTTATCAAAACTTTGAAATAATTAAAATCAATATTATCGATTATATGATGATGAAAGTCATATGTATAAATATTTAATTTAATGGTTAAAACTGTTTGTGAGACATTTTTATAGAGTTTATTGTATAGGAACACCAATAAATAACAAAAATGCTTGACTATTTTAAAAGTAGAGTTAATTACAATTTTGGTCCCTAACGTTTGTCGAGTATTATGGATTTGGTTCCTAAAATTCATTTAGTACATAAATGATCCTCCAAGTAGTATTTTGTTACGTATTTGGTCCCTCACACTAACGGCCGTCAAATTCCTCTGTTAAGTGTGAGGGTAAATTAGTCTTTTTAATTTATTTATTTATTTATGTTATCCTTTTTTCTTAAAATACAAGGACCACATATGAAAATTGAAACTCATATCTTCACAAAACCCATATTAGGGTTCTTCCATCCATTTTTTGAACACAACCGCCGCATCTTCCTCTACCTCGTGACCTCCGGCGACTTCCCCCCTCCCCTGACCTTTGTTCTGTAGCAACATGAACCATGAACTGTTACTGGAAAAGTCGAAGAAATGAAGGGCCCTAGAAAATGGAGAAATCGTCGCCGGCTATATTAACCGCCGCCGATCAGATCTGGAACACAGTCCTTGTGGTTTGTCCTTATGACTTTCTTTCCTCCGATGATTCCCCCCCCCTCCGGCGAGTCTCATCCCCCTCTGTGTTGGAACTCGATTTTGGGTTTTGTTTTTGCTCAAAATCGTAGCCGTCGCCACCATCCGTGCTTTCACGACGCAGCCACCACCACCGCCAGGGCATAATACCATCTCCCCTCTGATCTGGTTCTTCTTGTTCTCTCTCTCTCTCTCTCTCTCATATCTGGTTCGACCATACGGCTTTTGAAGCTAATCTTCAAATGAATCAAAATTTTATTTTTTACATGGATAATACTTACCTTATGAAGAAAAATATATGTGAAACAATATATGAAGAAAAATATATGATACTCACCACATGAAGAAAAATATATGTGAAACAATATATCAAATTCTAACATTTGATGGGAAAAAATCATACAAAAAATTATTTTTTAGCCGATTCTCGTAGGTTTTTACCAATAGTTTAGTTTTCACAGGATTTAACCTATCTATACTACCTTATAAAGCATTTGAACCGCAAACTCTTAAAGACAACTTTTTAAGCACAATGTACAACTATTTTATGCATGATTACTTAAAAAGTCTTAAAATTTCAAACTCCCGGTTAAAAATTCAAATCTTCGGACGACCCTTCCTTATACCGACCCTTCACTTCTCCCAGACCGACGATTCAAGATCTGCAGCTTTAAGATTCAAGTTCTTGAAATGTCCTCCTTTCAGCCTTGCAAGTTTTTGATCGTCCTCCATTCAGCCTCTCAAGTTCTTCAATCAGGTGCGTCATTATTGATTTCTTTTTAGTCGATTTCTTCACAGTTGATTTGTTCTTAATCTATTTCTTCTTCTGGGTTTTATTAGGAGGTTAATCGACACCACAATAGATTAAAGGTTAGGTTAATCGTTTTTGAAACCAGGTACCGTCTTCTTCTTAAGCGATTTCACTCCTTATCTCAATTCATACAATACCACACAATCAGGTAGGTTTTGTCTTCTGCTCTGTTTGATTTCTTTGGATTTGTTCTAATTTTTCTCAGGCTAGGTTTTGTTTCTGTTGTGTTTTCATCATGAACCTTCACGTCTCGATCTTCATAAGTTTCATCCAGGTTTGGTCTTCTCCATCCCAAGAACGTTCATCACACAGGTAAAATGGAAACCTATTTTGTTAAAATCATCCTTTTTCTTAAAATCTCTCATCTCTTAAATTTAAGAACTGCTTAATGTACAACTTGATGCTCTGCCTGGACGTCCCTTCCCAAGACCGACCATTTGTTTCCTTCAGGTGACGATTCACATTTCACACACAAATCAATTTCCCTAAAATGACGATTCCGTTTCTCTGTACTATATGTTTATTTAGGGTTTTCATCCTCCATTTTTTTCTTTCACGGTCTCCAGATTGGTTCTTGGTTGCTCCATCTCAGTATGGTTTACCGATTTCAATGTCTCCATGGTTGGTATTGCATTTGCATCACTTCAAAACAATCCTCATGATTTCTGAAAATAGCTTCATGAGAGAATGAAGGACTTGTTTCATCAAACCGAACATGGATTGATTCTTCAATGGTCTGTCTTCTTTTGTTGAACACACGATATGCTCTAGAGATAGAAGAATATCCAAGGAAGATTCCATCATCTTATTTGGAATCAAATTTCCCAAGATTATCTTTGTTGTTCCAGAAGTAACAATTACAACCAAAGATATGAAGATGTACGATAGAAGGCTTTCGATCTCTGAAGAGTTCATATGCAGTCTTCTTGAATCGCTTGACGATCAGTAATCTGTTCTGAGTGTAGCATGTTGTATTTACAGCTTCAGTCCAAAATTGTGTAGCCAGATTAGCTTCACTAAGCATAGATCTAGCAGCTTCGATCAGGGTTCTATTTCTTCGTTCAGCGACTCCATTTTGCTAAAGATTCCTAACGATAGAGAAGTTTTGAGAGATTCCTTTGTCTTCAAAGAAGGTTTCCAAGGTGTTATTCTTGAATTCAGTACCATGGTCACTTCTAATTGATCGAACAGTAAGATTATTGAGCTTTTCCATCTTTTTGACAAAAAGCATGATTTCTTTAGGAGCATCACTCTTGGATCTCAGAAAGAAGACACAGGTGTATCTGGAATACTCATCAACAATGACAAGTGTGTACTTCTTTCCAGCGAGGGATTGGACATTAACAGGTCCAAATAGATCCATGTGAATGAGTTGGAGAGGAGAGCTTAGAGATTTGCTTAGATTTGAAACTAGCCCTGGTCTGTTTACCCTTTTCACACGCTGAGCAGAGAGAAATCTTTGTAAAGTGGTAATCAGGTATACCAGTGACTAGCTTGCTGATGGAGAGATGATTCAGCGTTTTGAAGTTAAGATGAGAGAGACGTTTGTGCCAGAGTTAGTTCATATCAGGAGAGGCTCGAGAAACAAAGCACACATTCTCTTTTGAGGTGTTCATGTCTATGGTGTAGACATCAAATCTTCTATCACTTTTGAGAATGACTTTCTTGTGCTTGTTTTTGACTTTACAGTGCTTCTTAGAGAAGGAGACCTTATGGTCTTTGTCGCACAGCTGACTGATGTTAAGAAGATTGTGCATCAGTCCTTCAACATAAGCAACACGTTTGAAGGTTGTATTGCCATTTGTCAGAGTGTCATAGCCACGAGTTTGGCCTTTATCATTTTCGCCAAAGGTCACTGATGGGCCGTTTTCTTCATGATAGTCTGTGAAGACAGATTTGAAACCAGTCATGTGTCGAGAGCATGCACTGTCCAAGTACTAGATGCCCTTATCCTGTATAAAACAAGAGTTAAGTTTTCTTTGGTACCCATTTGACTATGGGTCCAGCATAGTTAGTAGGTTTGATGGAATCAGTGACAACCTTATCTGAAGAATCAGATAGTATGACTGAAGTCTTAACTGAAGAATTAGTCTTGACAACCTTCTTTCCTTTGACTGGTTTAGCAGTCTTAGGAAATTTTTTTACCTTGGCTGATTTTTTAGCTTTGGTAGCATCAGGACACTTATTCGCAATATGGTCATTAAATCCACAGTGATAACATTTGCGATAAAGAAAGCGTTTTGTGGGGTCCTTAAAATTTTTCAATTTTAAGTGTGAGGGACCAGGGCCTAAAATTCCTTTTTCATCAGAACATGGAGGAATATGATTCATCTCCCGAGGTTTAGAAATGAGATCAATTTTCATTCTAGGTGTAAGGTTTTGAACATTCTGTTTAGTACCAGTGATTGAAGATCCACATCCCAAAACCTTTGGTTCTTATACTTGGGAGTTTTAGGGGTTGTTTGACGGTTGTTGAATGGTTTGGTGCTGGATGATTAAGTGGTTAGAATGATTAAGAGGCTTTTATGATATGGTTCAAAATGAAATATGGTGGTTTGGTAATTATTGAGCATGAAATCAAGACTCTGAATGGTTAAGAGACATCTAGGATACTAAATCATTCAGAGGGTTTTAGAACCATTAAGAGGAAGTTCATTTTTTTGCCAAACAGGATTCACCTCTTAACGATTCAGAGATTGCCTCTTAATGGAACTGTTAAGAGGTAAACAATCACCACCTTAGTCTTTGAAGGAGGTTCAACTTTGGCTTTAGTTTTAGCTGAAACACTTTTGCTCTTAGGAGCTCCTTCAGTATGTGTGTTAGAAGATGAACACTGAGAATCAGAGGGATCAAGGATGTTAGAAACAAACATTCCAAATTTGAGCATGGAACGATCAGGTTTTGAACAGTTTGAAGAGAAACCAAGACCTGTTTTTATATTTCCAGGTCTCCTTGATGCAAGAATTTCATCAACTTTCACAGAAGCGTCACTCCATCCTTTGATGGTGACTTTTTCAGCTTGTAGCTCAGCTAGATCTTTTTCTCTAGTAGCTATAGCTTGTTCTCTTTCAACACAGAGAACCTGATTTACTGAAACTTGATCTTTGAAGTTTTCTTCAAGAATGGTAAGTTGTTTGATTTTTTCATGACAATCCTTGAGTTGATCACAAAGATCAATATTTATCTTTCCAGCAGAGGTCTTACCATTCAAGGCATTATAGAGATCAAGTGTCAGCAAGTCCAATTGAGTTAGACTTTTTAGAGGAGTGTAGGAGGGAGGTATCTGACTAGAAGATGTAGTAGCTAGAGGAGGAGAAGATTTAGGTACATCTTTAGGTACCTCTTCTATCTTAGCCATCAGGGCTACCTTAGGATCATCAATAATAGCCATCATGGTAGTTTCGGTGTCTTCTTCATCAGATGACTCAACAGAAGAGTCATCAACCCAATCATGGTCTTCAGCTATCAGACCTCTTCCCTTACGCTGAGATTTTATCTTTTTGTATTTTTCTTTCAGCCCTTGATATTTTGGGTCTTTAGAAGAAGAAGAAGTGGAAGTAGAAGGGGAAAACTGATTTTTTTTGTACCTGTAATCAGATGCGAAATGTCCTTTCCCCTGACAGTTATAACAGATAGAGGTAGCTTTATCAACAAAGGTTGATTTTGGCTTGTTAGTGATAGATAAAGGTTTTCTCTTTTGAAAATTACTTTTACGAGCAAACCTTTTGAAAATTACTTTTACGAGCAAACCTTTTGAAAGAATTAGTCAGAAGGTCAAGAGATTCATTTAACTCATTGTCACTATCAGACATTACTTCAGAGTCTGAAGGATCTAATTCAGTGATAGTCACTGATGAGACAGGAACAGAAGGAACTGACTTAGTGACTAAAGCAAGAGAGGTGCTTTTAGAGTCTTTTTTATCTCTTATGAGCTTCTTCTTCAGTTTCTTATGTTGCTCTCGGTTAAGAAGAATACCGTACAACTCACTTAAAGTGAGTGTCTTTATGTCCTTA
>LUCG01056241.1:0-10641 GCA_001633085.1 Carthamus tinctorius | reverse complement strand
TTTAACTAGCAGTGGTAACTGACTGACTTCATTCTTCAGCAGTGGTAATCTTAGACTCAACATCTGTGCACATGACTTCTTTGTCCTTCAGGGAGATACTTTGCTGTAAGGTCAGTGTCAAAAGGTCACTGAACAGACTTAGTGAGCTCGCTAATTCTGACCAACTTTCGATGCTTCGAGACTTGAACAAATAGAAGGATCACTTAATAGACTCAGTGGTAATTTCACAAGCTTAAAATAAACTAAGTATCTATTCAATAAGTAGAGTTCATGGTCATCATTATTTCATCAGGTCTTAGGAGAGCTGAATCAACAATTGTATCTTTCTATTCTATCATGTTTAGAAGTGTACTTTTTATTTAAAGAATTTCCCTAGAAAGTTGTCTCATTCTTTGAAGAGGAAGGTCTAGAAAGAGGTCGATAACCGTATTTTTGACAAAAATCTCCTAGCTCATTTTTGCTAGTAATTTTATATATACTTTTTGAGTTTAGCTTTTTGTTGGTCCCAAAGGGGTGACCTTCAAGTTGTAAGGATTGTAGAAGGGGGNTTTTAAATTCTTTGTATAAAACAAACTGAATTTACAAGATTGTTGCGGAATAGATAAGGATGAACCTAATCTAAACAATCTAATGTTTACAATACTTTCACTATGCACTAGTAAGTAAGTAGAGAGAGAAAGAACTTAGAAGAATATAGGGGAGTGAAGGATTCTGGGATATTAGATTGAGGAAGAAGGGTGTTTTAACACTTCTTTACGTCAATTTACATCGCATGCATTAATGCATGGCGGGATCACCTTTTACACGTGTTGTGTATTGGGTGGTCCTAGTTTACTATTTACTATAAACAAATGCATATGCGTGTATGACCAAAATGCTGCTTATAGTGAACAGTTGCCTTATGGGTTGATAAGTACGGAAAGAATAGTAAAGTAACTGTCCTTTTGTACTATGTGTCAGAAAGGCGTGTAATCCTTTTGTGCATTAGATAACAAGACAAGTTTAATCTTCAAGATCAAGTTACTAATCAGGGAGCAGATCACTGATACTGATGATGATCAGTGGTCGTTGTATCTTGATGTGTTCAGAGTATCATGTATGTTGTGGACAGGTTGCAATCGTTGAATCCGTCTTCAGATGACGAGCTACGATGTCCCTATCATCAGCTAATTCTTTGACCTCGCTGATGGTTCTTTAAACATGACTTCTTTATCTTCAGGAGATGCCATGCTGATGATTAGTTTCAGTGATCACTGAACAGACTCAGTGACTCACTGTTCCTGATAGAGTTTTTAAGTTCTAAGGCCTGAATGAATAGAAAGATCACTGGATAGACTCAATGATAATTCCTCAAGCTATAATAAAAGCAAAGCATCTATTCACTAAGTGTAGTATCAGGATTATTATCATTTTATAAGGTCTTAGGAGAGCTGGATCAACAATCTCCCCCTAAATGATAATGATTAACAACAGATTGATTGGCTAGTTCTAGAAACAAAGAAAATTTATTCTAAGTCTAGTTAAAACAGTAAGGAAATGGAACTCATAAAGGTACGTGTCCCATTTACTATTTTCAAGGATCTTTTTCAGTACTATGATGAAGTGAAGTATAGTGCACTTGAATTGCTTTCATTTACTTTTAAAACTGATGATTTACAAGGAAATGAAAATATACAAGTACAAGAATGACTACTGAAAGTAATTTGCAGAGATTGTCCCTAACTAAATGTGTCTTTTTCCTTAACATGAAAGGGATCAATATGTTCTCCATCAGCCATTCGTTGCTTAAGTATTTCTCTGATAGCTTGACCGAAGCCAATGAGTTTTCTTCCAGAGGGTCGTTGGTGGTGAAGTAGAGAATGTTGATGAGATGTTCAGTGGGAGAGATTGGTAGTTCTTCAAATCTCTAAAAACGAATAGTGAATTTCTATCAGGATAACACAATCCGTGAAAAGGTTCTTTGATCACTTGCCTTTCATGTAGAGTAATGCCATCAGGAAGAGAGAGATTCAGCATGGAGATGACATCATAAGAGTATGGAAGGGATCCTGGAGCCATGTAGCAGGGAGTGAATCTCATGACATTTCTTCTACTAAAGTGACGAGGAGGTGGAAGAGCACGAGGAGGAGGCTGAATCAGGGTATCAGGGACTTCAATAGATCTTCTGAGTCTAGCAATAAGTCCGCTGATGGTTTCTTCTACCTTTTGTATTTTGGGTTGGCATTTGGTAGGAACCCCTTGATTTCAGTCCACTCTAATAAGTTATATCTTTCTAACTTATCCAGAGTGTGCTGAACATCCTTGATATTAGGCCTTTTGATAGTGCTGAAGATAGTTCCAGGATGATTACCTCGTTTCCTAGTCTTCATTAGTGAGATGCTAATGATTGGTGATCCATGGATTCTCAGATGTAAGCGGTCTCTACACCACCTTTTCTCTTCATCCTCTTCCTCCAACTGCTGTCTATTCTTTTGTTTGGCAAACATTTTAAGTGCAACCTTTTGAGCAGCGACAGGATTAGCGTTTATCTCCTCATCTTCTCAGATGAAGCTGGCAGCAAGCTTCTTGGCTGCTTAAGCAGTGAGGAAGGCTTCTCTACTCTGTCTCTCCTGTACTCTGTCTCTCCTCATCCTCTTCCTCTACTTTGTCTCTCCTTATCCTCTTCCTCTACTCTGTCTCTCCTGTTGGGCTTGCACGGCTTCTTCGTACTCCTCAGGGGTTAGGTAGGCAAAGTCAGAGTCACAAAAGGTACAAAGAGGAATTTTTTTCTTTTGTACTCTCGAGTTGCTCTACCACTGCCTTCAAGCGTTCATCCTTGTCAACACATAGATTATCATTGTTAGAGATGTCTATTTGGGGATAAGTATAGTTCTCTCATTCAGATCTTGGAGAGAGGTTTAAGGGAGAAGACTTAGGAGAAGAAGGAGGGGTTGAGAAGGATTCAGATGGGGAATTGGTTTCATCAGGTTGCTAAAAGGTTTGATGTAGGGTTGAAGGTTGGGAAGTTGAGGGTTGTGAGGATGAGGGATTGTGGGTGTTTAGGGGTGTAGGGTTTTGGTATGGGATAATTTCAGTAGGAGAAGGTAGGGTGTTCAGGGGTGACATGTCAAACACTAGATGATTCACCAATTCTTGAGTTCTAGGATTTATGCTCCTTGAGAATATGTCAATGATATCTAGTGTGACGAATCCGGAGATGATGCCAAGGGGTTGATCTATCTGAGTATCAGGTTGTGTTTGAGGTTCAGGTTGAGATAGGTTTTCAGTTTCAGGGATACTGTCAAGAGATGTTTTTGTTTGAGGTCTTGGTTGAGGGGTAGAGTCTAAGGATGTATCAGAAAGGGTTATAGTTTCAGGTTGAGGTTTGGGTTTGTTCAGAAGAGTAGATATGGGAAGAAGGTCAGAATCATCAGATGGAGGGGATGAGGGAATGAGAAAGTAAAGAAACCTTCTCATTCAGGGCCTGAAGCCTAGCTTCCTAAGCGTCGAGCCGCCCCACCACTTCATCTTGAAACGTGGTGAGGGAAGTAGATCCCGCAGAGATGGCGAATTGGATGCCTGGAAGTGCCGTCGCCTGTAGGTCTTTGTAAGAATTCTACGGGTAGGATCAGGCGTCCACAATGGTGGATACCTTCTCTTGAATGATATCCAGGAAGGTATGTTGATGAAGAGGCCACTGTGAGAGGTGGAGGCTGTAGAGGTGTTTGCTCTAGGTTCAGGATTAGCTAGAGTAGCTTTAGCAGCAGCGAGCTCATCTGCTGCAGCCTGAAGTTTAGCAGCGTCATCAGCAATCTGGCGTTGAAGGGCAATTTCAGGTTCCTGCTAGGCCTTCTCAGCTGCAACACGCCTATTCTCAGCCTCACTCAACTGACGTTCAATGTCAGTGAGCTGAAAGTCATCAAATGTTGACACATCTAGATCGATGCATTCAACATGATGATGCGCCTGAAATGAACCTGTAGAAACATGAGTAGCCAAGTGAGCACTAGAAGACTCTTTGGCTTTCATAGAAAAAGGAATGGTAAGTTTGTTAGATTCACCTGAGGCCAGGATGGCATCAGAGGGATTGCCATCCTTATTTACTAGGATCTCGTGAGAAGAAACCCTAGGTTCATTTATAGTGGAAACTCCACCTGTGGTTTTAGAAGAGATAGATAGAAGGATGGTTTTGAGAAAATATCAGGGATTTTAAGGTTTCGATGCTTAACAGAGGGAGCATCCTGACTTTTCTTAGAAACTTTGCCTTTCTTGCTAGCAGCGTGCTTCTGACGCTTTGGTTGAGGAAATGAGGTGACTGATGAAGGAGGGGGTCACTTGTGCGACACATGGTTTGCAACTGGGGAAGTCAGTGAAGGGTTAGTTACTGACATAGCATGCGAAGGAGAAGAAGGAGGTTGAGAAGAGAAAAGAATATAAATCATACTTGACGCCTTCTTACTCTTTTTAGACTTTTTAGCAGATGCAGAGTCTTTCTCTGCAGGGATAACCAGCACCTCACTGAGTTTAACATCAGTGACTTGAGGTGCATGGTCCAGAGATTTTACCGCGATGACAGGGTTCTTGTCATTATCGTTGTTAGAGTAAGGATAGTTCTCCTTCTTGTATAGAGCGACTATCGCTGAGAGGAATTGAGGATAGGCGACATAGTTGGTGCGTCGTTTATCTTTGACCCGTTTCAGCATGTCATCAAAGATCGCTTGACCGTAGTCAAACTTCCTGTTTTTAATGGTAGAGTAGACCATCTGAGTGGTGGTCCAGGAAGCCTGATCAGTACTGCCAGCCTTACCCATGAGGCACTGAATAAAGGTGCCCCAGATGTAGCTAAAGGTGGCATTGAGCCAGGTCTTTTTGATTGTTGAGGGGTTCTTGATGATCTCACATCCTTGTTCTTCGGCCAGTTGATCTTGATTTGGTCAAAGAACTCAATGAGCTCTTCCCTGGTAGGTGGTTCAGGGTACTTCTTATAGGCAGTGATTTCCATTGCTTTCCTTATTGCACTAACACCAAAGCAGAGAACCTCTTCATTGAGACGAAACTTGATCATGTCCTAAAGTTCTCCCTTGGAGTCCCTTTCTATGACAGCTTTCGCAGTAGTCCATAGGGAGATGAGGATTTCCCTGTTTAGTGGAATGTCCAATGTGAAGGCAGTCTTCAAAGGACACAAGATGAGAAAGTCTCGAGCAGGAGAGAGATGTTCTTTTGCCCCTAGGTAGGTTAAACAGTCTAAGGAAGTTGTTAGACTTCCATTCCACCTTGCTGTTGGACATGACTTGTGGAAGTTCAGCGATAGCCTCAGCATGAGAGACTTCGTCCTGTTGTTGATGTTGTTCAGCAGTGTTTTGTGCGACATTAGAAGAGGAAGCCATCTGTAGATATTATAAGAAAACACATACAAGGATGATTAAAGGTCATAAATATGTGTTTCTTCTTCCACTAGTACAAATATGATTTTTTGCCACGGTTTTGAAATTCATGTTAGTCACGGTTAGGTCTAGAACCGTGACTAAAAGTCATAAATAAAATTGGAGTATTGTTTTAGCCACGATGTAACTTAATAGCCATGACCATTAGAAAACATGTTTAAACATAATGTCATGGTTTAAACAAAACCGTGACTAAATTGTTCGTATGGCCACAATTTTTTTTGTCGTGGCAATTAACAATTAAAAACTATGGCCATAGACATATATACAGTCATGGTTTTTTTGTGACAATTATTATTTGTGACCATAGACCGCATATGGCCTCATCGACATAGATTTGGACAAGAATGATATGACCTTTATGTTTCTTAAGAAACAGGGTACTATCAATCTTACCACGCTCAAAACCTTTGGAGAGAAGGAAGGTTGACAGGGTATCATACCAGGCACGAGGGGCCTGTTTTAACACATAGAGAGTCTTGTTTAGTTTGTAAATGTGATCAGGGTGCTTAGGATCAGCGAAGCCGGGAGGTTGAACAACATAGACTTCTTTAGAGAGCTTTTCGTTTAGGAAGGCACATTTGACATCCATTTGAAAAACTTTAAAGTTTTTATGGGCAGCATATGCTAGGAAGAGTCGAATTGCTTCGAGTCTAGCAACAGGGGCAAATGTTTCATCATAGTCTATGCCCTCTTCCTGTCGGCATCCCTAAGCAACAAGTCTAGCCTTGTTGCAGGTTAAAGTGCCATGTTCATCTAGTTTGTTACGAAAAATCCATTTGGTTCCGATAACAGTCCTTCTGGGTGGTCTAGACACAAGTAACCAGACATTGGTTCTTATAAACTCAACAAGTTCTTCCTGCATGGCAGCAACCCAATGAGGGTCAAGAAGTGCATCATCTATTTCCTTAAGTTCAATTTCTGAAATAAAATTTACAAAATGTTAGATATTAACTGATTGATGACGAGTTTTGACACCTACGTCAAGATTTCCAAGAATTTGATCAATAGGATGACTTTTGGTCCATCGAAGAGCAAGAGGCTGAGGTTCAGCTTGAGATAGCTCGATTTCTGAAGAATAAACTTCAGGGACTGATGGATTAGTGAGAAGACTTTGATGAGGAGCAGATTGAGACTGTAACTGAGTATCCAAGTCTTCACTGCCTGTAAGGCTCTCAGTTTCAGAGGTAGTGGGAGCAACCTGAGAAATGGGTACTACGTTGATCACTGAAGGGCCATGATCAGTAGGTGCAGTTGAGTGATCTTCAAAGCCATCAAGGATGTTCATTAAGGGAGATGGATCAGCAGTAGGAGGATCAGGGACTTCAAAATAAGAATCAACCCGCTGATTGATTTCTTCATTATCATGAGAGTGAGGATAAGGAGGTCATGATTCATCAAAACGAACATGAATTGATTCTTCAATGGTTTGCCTTCGCTTGTTGAAAACCCGATATGCCTTGGAGATAGAGGAATATCCGAGAAAATCCCATCATCGGATTTTGAATCAAACTTTCCCAGATTATCTTTGTTGTTCCAAATGTAGCAGTTACAACCAAAGATATGAAAGTGTTCAATAGAGGGTTTTCGGTCGTGAAATATTTCATAGGCAGTCTTCTTGAAGCGTTTGACAATCAGTAATCTGTTCTGGGTATAGCAAGCTGTGTTTACAGCTTCAGCCCAAAATTGTGTAGCTAGATTAGTCTCACTGAGCATAGACCTTGCAGCTTCAATCAGGGTCATGTTTCTTCGTTCAGTGACTCCATTTTGCTGAGGGTCCTGACAGAAGAGAAATTTTGAGTAATTCCCTTGTCTTCAAGGAAACTTTCTAGGGTACTGTTTTTGAATTCAGTACCATGGTCACTCCTTATCGAACGAACAATGGGGTTGTTAAGATTTTCCATTTTAATTCTTAACAAAGAGAATGATTTCTTCAGGAGTATCACTTTTGGCTATAAGAAAGAAGACCCAAGTATATCTGGAGTATTCATCAACTATAACAAGAGTGTATTTCTTTGCAGCAATAGATTGGACATTAACAGGTCCAAAGAGAACCATGTGGAGAAGTTGAAGAGGAGAGCTTACTGAAGAGATTTGTTTTGCCTTGAAACTCGCTCTTGTTTGTTTTCCCTTTTCACATGCTGAACAAAGAGAAACTTTTGTAAAGCAGTGATCATGGAGACCAATGACTTGTTTGTTGATAGAAAGTTGATTCAGCGTCTTGAAGTTTGTTGAGTTTTTGAAGTTACTGTTGCTGGTGAAGAGTTACTACTGCAAAGTGGAATGAAGAAGCAATATTGTTACTACTGCTAGTATTGAAGTTAATGTTGCTGCAGAAGACCTATAAGTAGTAATGGTTACTATTGCTAGAAGATATTACTACTGCTATTACTACTGCCAGTTAGTAAAATACTACTGCGGGTTAGTACTTCTAGTGTAGTTAATACTTCTTATGGTTTACTACTGCTTCTAGGATTATGATAAGAAAAGGATTCAGTTGGAGAGATAAAGCAAAGATTCCGAAGATCTTGAAGAATTTTGTTGAAGATTTGTTTTCCTTATTCCTTATCTTGTAATATGTATAAATAGTTTGTAGATGCTTTTGATTTAGATTATGAGTTGTTTTAGTTTTCGTTTGATAGAAAAGTTTAGCCTCAAGAATTCTTGTTCCCTGTAATAGAGAAGTGTTGCACGTCTGGTGAGTCTTGTTCATCAGATTGGGGCTTTGGTTTGTAATCATTCGATTTCTAATCAATATACATATGATTTGATTTCCAGTGTGATTTGTTCATTGTTAAAGTGTTTTTCCACAACTTCTTTAGCAATTAATCTGAGTGTGTTTAAATTCTTGTCACGAATTCGATCTTGTCAAAGTTGAGATGAGAGAGACGTTTGTGCCAAAGCTAATTCATATCAGACGAAGCACGAGACACAAAACAAACATTATCAGTGGAACTATTCATGTCTATTGTATAGACATCGAATCTTCTTGCACTAGTAAGAATGACTTTCTTGTGTTTGTTTTTGACTTTGCACTATCTCTTAGAGAAAGAAACTTTATGATCTTTATCGCGCAGCTGACTGATACTGAGAAGATTGTGCATTAGTCCTTCAACATAAGCAACTCTTTTGAAGGTAGTTACTCCATTGGTTAGAGTTCCATAACCACGTGTTTGGCCTTTACCATTTCCACCAAAGGTCACTGAAGGACCCTTTTCTACGTGGTAGTAAGAGAGTACAGATTTTGATCCAGTCATGTGTCTTGAGCATCCACTGTCCAGATATCAGATACCCTTATCCTGTAAAAGAAGAGTGTTTAAGTTTTCTTTGGTACCCACATGACTATGGGTCCAGCAGTGTTAGTAGGCATGGTGGAGTTAGTGACAATCTGAACCGAATTATCAGTTTCAGTGGCTGGAGTCTTAACAGAGGTTTCAGTTTTGACAACCTTCTTTCCTTTAACTGATTTAGCACTTTTGGAAGTCATCTTTACCTTGGCTAATTTTTCAGCTTTGGTAGCATTAGGACACTTAGTCGCTATATGGTCGTTAAATACACAGTGATAGCATTTGCAATCCAAAGGGGTGACCTTCAAGTTGTAAGGATTGTAGAAGGGGGGTTANAATTGTGTTGCAGAATAGATAAGGATGAACCTAATCTAAACAATCTAAAGTTTACAATACTTTCACTATGCACTAGTGAGTAAGAAGAGAGAGAAAGGACTTAGAAGAATATAGGGGAGTGAAGGATTCTGGGATATTAGATTGAGGAAGAAGGGTGTTTTAAGAACACTTCTTTACGTCAATTTATATCCCATGCATTAAATGCATGGCAGAATCACCTTTTACATGTGTTGTGTATTGGGTGGTCCAAGTGTACTATTTACTATAAACAAATACCTATGTGTGTATGAGCAAAATGGTGCTTATAGTGAACAGTTGTCTTATGAGCTGATAAGTACGGAGGGAACAGTATAGTAACTGTCCATTTGTAGTATGTGTCAGAAAGGAGTGTAATCCTTTTGTGCATTAGATAACAAGACAAGTTTAATCTTCAGGATCAAGTTACTGATCAGCGAGAAGATCACTGATACTGATGATGATCAGTCGTCGTTGTATCTTGATGTCTTCAGAGTGTCATGTATGTTGTGGACAGGTTGCAATCACTGAATCCATCTTCAGATCACGAGTTACGATGTCTCTGTCATCAGCTAATTCTTTGACCTCGCTGATGGTTCTTTATACATGACTTCTTTGTCTTCAGGAGATGTCATGCTGATGATCAGTTTCAGTGATCACTAAACAGACTCAGTGACTCGCTGTTCCTGATAGATTTTTAAGTTCTAAGGCCTGAATCAACAGAAATATCACTGAACAGACTCAATGAGAATTTCTCAAGCTGTAATAAAAGCAAAACATCTATTTACTAAGTGTATATATCCCTCACAGGCCTTACCGTGACGGGTCGTGTCGTGGGTCGTGTCACAGGCTGGTGGATCGACATGTCAGACACGGGTTGATGGGTCATAAACAGGTCGCGGGTTGGTGGGTTGACAGGTCTTTCAACTAATATATATATATATATATATATATACACTAGTTGGGTGCCCGCTTAATACGGCGTGATCTAAAATTTTCTTGTATACAAAAAATATTAAGTAGACGATCGTCAAAAAGCTTTGAAATCTATATTTGCACACATGTGTCTAGTACTTTGAATAAGAATAACATTCACCACTATTATTATTTTTTATTTCTCTCATATGATCCGATTGTTGCAAAGGCCGGCCTCATTATTGTTCACACACTTATTTGCAACGCCTCTAATTTTGGGGCACAAAAAAAAATTATTGGTAAAAGATATGAGCCTTCTTAGTTAATAATAAGAAATCTTACTATATTTCAACAAAAAAAAACAAATTTCATGTAGGTAGAATAAACAAAGAAGTATGTAGAAGATAAGTAATGAAGTATATATTAAGGTTTCTAGACAAGAATAGTCTTTATATATATGTACCAGATAAAAAAACTTAGAGAAACAATATTATAAAATGAAATACCAATTAACTTTTTACAAATTTCTTGTCCAAGGTAATTAATTAATATATGTTTAGGCCCTTAATATGATAAAATTATTTTTGGGTCCTATTATGTATATTTTTTATATGTTTTATATATTACTACTATATAGTATATACTAAAAAATTTGGGCCTCCTAT
>LUCG01056162.1:0-12270 GCA_001633085.1 Carthamus tinctorius | reverse complement strand
ATATATATATATATATATAATTCAAAAAATATCCTAATAATTTCACTATGATGTTGTAAAACATAATCCGAAAAAGACGATTCAACATAATTTATAACCTTACCATTAATTCAATGACAATCTTATCGTCAACCACATAATTTATAACCTGATAAGTGATGAGTAATTCACCAATAAACAAACAATTTTTAACCTAAGTTACAAATGATAGCATTCTATTGAATGAGATGAATTTTATCTAACAAATATTTGATATTGCATAAATACTCCAACTAATGGAGAAATAAGAATTTGACTAGTAGTATGATGCATGTAACAACTAACAACTAGGTTTATGGTGCAAGAATCAACTAGTATCATGTATGTATATATATATATATAGGTTTAAGAAATAAAGAATTGGAATACCTACCTATCAAAAGATTTCTGGATTTCTCACTCACACAAAACACCCGTGGTCGGATTCTTCTCTTCTTCTTCTTCAATAATCGATTTCTCGAGGATCGTAATTTTCTTTTCTTTATGGATGATAAGAAATTGGACCGATGGGTATTTGGAAGCATCAGATTTTAGGATTTTATGGGTTGGAATTGGATAGAGAGAGAATGTATTGGGAAGAGTGGGCCTTATAAGAGATGGGCCCTAAATAAAAAAAATTAACAACTGTATTCTTGTCTTGAAGAAATGAAGAGGAGGAGGATCGTTTATTAAATTAAAAATAATCTTTTTTATTTTTATTGTTTGGAGTTGGAGTTTGGAGTTGGAGTTGGTGTTTAGGGTTTAGGCAGGCGGAAGAAGAAAGATGAGCAGCTCCTCTAGTAGAGAATACTCTCCAGATTGGCTTCGTAGTAATGTCCAGGTTTAAGCTTCCTTCTCCTTCCTTGATAACTCTTAATCATTCAACACCACTACATGCCTGATTCATTATGTATATGTCTGACTGACAGGCACCTCCGACAACATCAATTTTGACACTCTCCTCCTCCAGTTCTGAATCTGTAAGTCAGGATGATGAATTACCTATAAGCTCCGTCATTAAGAAAACATCACAAGTCAGGAACAGGCTTAATGAAGANCTCTCTCTCTCTCTCTCTCTCTCTATTCATTATATTATATACTAATAATGTTCAATTATGTATTCTTGTCATGCTGGTCTAGGGAGCAAGAGAGTTGCCATGGAGAAACCTACCAAACCTCAAGTGAGAAACAAACTATCATTATTTATTTCATTTTTCTTTAAAGCTTTTACTTTCTGTGTTAATATAACTACTACACTAAATTTGTATCATGGAGCACCCTGCCTTATCCACATGATTCATTAAACAGATACTTCAAAACCTAGCTCTTGCATCCCTTTCTGTGATGATAACATTTGCTATCTTTAGTTTAGGATATGGACTTTCATGCCACTCACCTTCTCCTTACTTTCTGAGTTTCTGTCAATTTTACTGCCTACCATCAAGTTAAGTTTTCAAGGGATCTTAATCAGCTTGCTATACTTATATTCATACTTTCTAATTCTATGTTAATAATATGATCAGGAACCTAAAACTTCAGTTTGGACATTGTCATCTGATTCCGACTACGAGTTGTCTGAGCAGGAAACAGGTCAACATCCAAAACAGGAGGATATGGATGATGACGCTTTAGACAATGTTGAGGAATCTTCACTGAAAGGAGCTTTGACGGTGAAATCTCCTAAGAAGAGACTTAAGGTGGAAGATATGGTACCTATGGAAACAAAAGGGACAAGTCTGACAAAACAAGGTACATAGATTGAGATTAACTGACTGTGTTCCTATGGCTATTTGATCAATTCTGTAGTGAGTTAAGATTGAAATGAGAGTGCAATTCCATCTATCTGTCTGAAATCTGCTCTATACTAAACTGTCCCCAAGTACTTGGGTCATGAGCTTGTTGAGTTGAATTGGGGTTTTAAGCTACTTATTGTTTGCATTGCTACAGAGAATGATGGCAACATAAAGGTTTTAGAAAGCGAAACAACCGAGAAGCAAACCGGACCTTATGTAATTAAAATTTCAAGTTGTCTCATGATTGTGGTATGATTACTTCCTCAGTTGGTTACAATAAACATGACATTGCAGGTTTCATCTTCGAGGTTGCCTTTGGTACTTGCTGATAAAGTCCAACGTTCAAAGGTACATGATTACTACATTAGTCAATTAATCTCTGTTTCTCGGACATGGAATGCATAGTAAATGCAAGTTGCAATGCCAAAATGCGTCATGACCATACAGGAAATCTCCGATCACATCAAGGAGAGAGCTTGAATAGGATACATTCATTGGCATTGTTTATTTATTTTTCATGGGGGTGGGGGCCAATGATTGTTTCATATACTGATAAACTGTTGCACAAGTGATAGAACTGACCTATCCCACAATGACACTAGAAACTGAGGATTAGCTCTGTTTTTTGCTTATTTTACTCTGGAGGCTCTTTTATCCTTTTGGCGCTTGTGATGGTATGTGGATGGAGCTTCCTCTCAGTAACTGCTTTTTTAAGTTCTGCAGGCTCTTGTGGAGTGTGAAGGTGAATCCATTGATCTAAGTGGTGATTTGGGCTCTGTTGGAAGGGTCGTTATCTCAGATTCTCCATCTGGCGATCAAGATATATTTCTGGATTTGAAAGGTATGCATTATTTTCCTTGAAGGGAATCTTTGGTATGACCATATTCTTCTCATACACTCCATCGAGTTCAGTTTCTTGTGTATCACATCCAATTATGAGAACCCACAAGCTTCTCATTGGGAATATTCATAACTTGATCTGGCTTCTTTTTGTACATGATACCATTCTTGTGTTCTTTTTTTCCACAGGAACTATCTATAAAACGACAATAATACCTTCAAGAACTTTCTGTGTTGTATGTACCATATCCAAATTTATATACCCTCCTGCAAAACTCTTGGAATCTCAGATCATTTAATTATCTCTTAACATATGAATTCTTTTTTCAGGTTAGCTTTGGCCCGTCAGAAGCAAAGGTTTGTTTCAGTTGCATGTTCTTTAGTTTCTTCTTTTCCATTGTTTGTATATTCTCCTTCAGCCGATGGGAAGCTTTGGCTAGGTTGTATCCATTTGATGAAGGTTGATTAAGGAGTAAATAAACCAAATATTTTTGTGTTTAACTTAAATTCGAACTGACTTGTATTACTTTTAGTTTACATACTGCATATTTTTATCAGATAGAAGCAATCATGAACGACTTCATTCAGCTGAAGCCACAATCAAATGTTTATGAAGCAGAAACCATGGTCGAAGGTTGGGTTCCTTTTGATGGCTTCCGTAGATGTTGTAGCCTACAATTTCCATTTCCTCACTTAATTTTTCTGCATGAGTAGGTACCCTGGAAGGATTTTCATTTGATTCTGAAGATGAAGCGGATAATCATGCCATACGTCAAACTGAGGATAACGAGGGTCCTGAGCCACAAAACAATGGAAAAGGCAGAGGAAAAGCTGAGAAACTCTCTGTATGCCTTTTACTTTTATTTTTACTTGTACTAGTGCTGTGTTCTATGCGACATGGACATTTTTAATTAAGCTTGCTAATAATAGAAACTCTGGATTCAGGGATCAGCAAGGAAGAAGGGAAAAACAGCTGTGAAAAAGCCAGCAAAGAAGGTTAAAAGGAAAGCTCCAGCTGCAAAGAAAACCAAGACAAAAAAATGAGACCCAACGGTTGTCACGTACGCAATCAACCTTGTAGGTCACAGGTGGAAAGAGAAACCGTAGAGTTAGATAATTGAAGAAAATGGATGCTTTTATACACATACATCCTTCATGTCTTGTTGTGGATTCATTTTTCAATCCTTCCGCTGTCTAACCAATTTATTTATCACCCCCTACCGGGTAAGGGATGACGCATTTACCAAAAAAACCATCATTCTTACCCTAGTATAGTAAGCGACTGATGGGTTTCTTGCTCTATTAATCCTCTCACTCGCACCTTGTAGAATATTCATTGTATGGAATTGATCTCAAATTCTGTAGATTTTTCCACCTGGGCTTGTAAGAATAGATCCATTTCCATCCCCATGCAGATGGTGTTTGGCTTGAGTCAACGCCTAAACCAACAACTACCTTCACTTAATGAACCAAACAGCAAACATGTTCGTGTTGGCAAGCAAAACTGGTGAAAGTATTATTGCTATGTAACTACATTATACCTGCGTGCGCAAAGTTTCTCGAAATCTGATGTTTGGAACTTGAAAGAATAATTTTGAAAGAAAAACATAATAGAAGAACAAAGAAATAGAGAAAATGAAACCGTTATTTTCATTAATCATAAACCATTTAAATAGGGATGAGATATAAATAGATAGATAAAAGATATTTTAAATCTAATTTATCTCTAATAAGTTTATCTCTAATTCTATCTATATCATTATATCCTTTAAACAATGTACATTTATCCTATAACAATTTTTTTTTTAATTAGTTATGATTTTTTGTTTAATTAGTTATATAAAAGAAAACTTGCACAAAAAGATTTTTGAAAAAGAAACTTACTTTTAAAAGCATAATATGGTATTGAAAATATGAACTATATTTTAGTGTTTTCTTTTTTATTATTATTAGATTGATAAATTAACTTAAACAATTCAAATTAAATAAGTAAATAATTTTCAAAATAAATCAAATTGTATTTTTTACATGCAATGGAAAATTAACTTGAACAATTCAAAATAAATAACAATTCAGATTAAATAAGTAAATCTTTTTTAATTTACTAAATTAACGGGATTTAAATAAATGATATTTTATAAATAAATGATTATCTTGATTATATTCTATATTTTTTTATATTTAAAATAAATTTGTGAGATTAACTTAAACAATTCAAATTTCAATAATTATCTTGATATATTATATATTTTTAATATTTAAAATAAATTAATTGAATGTATTAAGTAAATGACATGTGTCAATCATATAGGCTTAAATGAACCAAAAGTGAAAAATGCGTCCAGGTTCAAGTTTAGGCGGGAAAATACTGACTTCGACTCACGAGAGAGCGACACGTGACAGCATAGTTACTCTTTTATTGTATATAGATTGGTACAAAGGATTATAGATTCCTGTCAAAATACATCTCCTGGTGTCAACTTTAACTTCATGTTCCCAACTTGAACTATAATTTCTTCTTTACAAGGATCTACTTTCAACACAGTTGCCTTCTTATTAAGTTTAGAAACATGCACCATATCACCTGCCTTCACAACTTTGCTCCTCTTTTCTGCAATTTGCCATCAAAGCTCAAAAGTCATTGTCATAGTTATAGTTGGGCCAAGCACCTGATTGTCATAGTTATAGTTAGGCTAAGTACCTAATGGCTGTTGCTTCACATTGCTCTTGCTCAACATTCCTGCATCGTCTTCTCTATGAGTTGACCGACTGCTAAAGGCCACTGTCTGGTCTCCCTTAGAAGCTACACTTGGGGAAGCACGAAGCTGTCGCACATTCTTGTGAAGTATGGAACGCGCTCCTCCTCCGGCGTTTGATATTTCTTGGATTTTTCTGTATCTTTGATTGGTGGTATGTTCACTAATCCTACGTTCGGTAAGCACTAGATTTCTATGAAGTTCCCTAGCAAGCCTGAAAAGTAGCAGTTATATATTCTAATTAGTAAATATGCTGCAGATTTAGGGACAATATTATAGACACAGAAAAGGTCCTCACTTAAGATGACGTTGTGCTTCATGAATATGCTCATGAAGTTTCTGCTTGAACTTCTCCATATCTTCTATAACCTGCATTACGGACATGTAAACAGGAATGCACAAGGTATGAGTATATGACAATAATTGGTCCAGATTTGGTATATGTAACAACCTAAAGACCAGGAACATTGGCAATTCCCCACATAGCAAATTAGTAAAGTTCATCCTCAAAGCATGCTTTAAGAGCAATCAAAAAGATAACCAAATTGCAAGCCATGAGCATATGATGGAAAGATTTCAACAACCCAATTTTTAAAAATCTGACTTGGCATGAGTGGGTCGTATATTTGTTCCCTGGATCCATCCTTCTATTATGCAATTTATGTCTACAAGTAGCAGCGCATGCAAGTCACCTCATTAATCTCTGCACTAGCTGTTCCATGGAGTTCACGAGCATTGTCAACAACCACATTCGGCAGTTGTAGCCTTTCAGCTATGTTTATTGCATTTGAACGTCCTACATTTATAAGCTAACTATCATATTGCTATTTTCCAAAGGATGAATAAATAAGCGATGCATACATAATTTCAATGATTCATTTAGCTGTATAGCATTCAGAAATGAGAAGCTAGCAATAGACACAAAGAAGGAAACCTGGAATTCCCCAAAGGATCCTATACGTTGGCTTCAAGTTCTCTTCATCAAACTCCATACATGCATTTTCAAAGGCATTGTTGCTGTAAGGTAAATTTATAAAAACACTGTGATTGCAGGAAAAGGAAGTCCTCATTTCATATTATATATTTAATGTTCATCTTCAACTAGTATGCACTACCTGTACTTCAGGGTTTTAAGTTCACCATGATGGGTGGTAGCCATTGTCAGCAACGCTCCAGCTTCAGCAAAGCATTCTAGAAGTGACATCCCCAGAGCAGCACCTTCCAGGGGATTCGTGCCAGCACCAACCTAAAAGCATGTACCTAGATACTATTAATTTATAAAGTATTTGATAAAGTGAACAGTACCCCTGGAACACTTATATTTCATGATCTTATGAATTATGCATACTTTTTAGTTTTTAAAAAATAATATGCACTCAGCAAATTATGTATAACTATCTTTCTGGTCAACCCAGATGTCTAATGGGGAGTCTACCCTAAACCCAGAGAGAAAGTGGTTCCAATAGCCTGTGGCCAACCGTGCCACTGGATCTGGGACACAGGAGTACATTTTAGCAGTCAATAACATCTTCACCATCTAGAGTAACAATAAGTCAAAAAACACCATGCACTAGTAGCTAAGATAATCAAAAGTTCAACTGATACATATATACCTCATCTAAGAGAACTAATGATTGGCTTGATGAATGCAACAGTATGTCCTGAAATACATCAAAAGAACGAACTTCTAGATTAGCCTTCCACTTAACCAGTCAGCTATATAGAATACCAAGCAAAAACCATTGCACGATGTATTATATAGAAAATGCAAGTAAATGAGGATCCTGAAACACAATCTTGGAAAGTGCCTATAGATCTAAGCTTTTGAGCTGCAACAAATTTGTTAGCACTTTTCGACAGAGCTTAGGAACTCTGAAGCATGTGTAATGAATAAATACATAATGCAGCAAGAGATAAGGACATAGTTATGACATGTCAACATCGTTATACAATGATGTTCTAACTTTGACAACATTAGCAGCTTACACTGGTTTGTTTCAAATGGCCAGAGAAGGTGGACAAAGATTGAGACAAGGACTGTTCATCACCAATATCAGCAAATACGGAATCAAACCATGGCATCTTCACAGGTTCAGACGACAACACATAAATACCTGTAGAAACAATCACCAAGACATGAAGTGATGTAAAGTATAAAGCACTAAGCACCTTAATGCCATCGACCTATTTAATGCAACAACTCTAAAAATTAGGGGCTCTTCACTCCTTTCTGACTAAGGCCACGCATAAGAAAACTGAAGGAGGGAAAAAATGAACTCCACAAGGTGTACATCAGCGCATGCAGGTCTAAATAAAAAGTGTTTTTTACTTTCCTTCAGACTTAACATGATCATAGTAAGTTGTACTACATTTTCTACCGCTGCATGTTCTAATTATGCCATTGGACATCAGGCTTGCCGGTGCATGCTCTTTTCATATTAACTTTTGAAAAGTTTATTGTGGCGAATTCCTTGATAAGCTTCCTAATTTCAGAATAATGAGACAACATCAGAGGCAACAAATGACGTTGGCAGCCTCAAGAAGTACAGAAGGTTGATTTTGATATTGCTAATTTAGTACAGACATAGAATATAAGTGATCGTTTAACACGTGCCTGATTTTGCCATCATTGCAGCCAACCCAACTGTCTTCAAGAAAATGGTCTTTCCCCCGGTGTTTGGGCCAGTTATAACCAGTACTCTAGTTCTGTGTGCAACAAATATATCGACAGGAACAGGGGATGATTGTTTTAACTTTGCAACCTGAAAGATCATAAATTTTGAGTAAACGTTCAAAACATAAAGATAAAAAACTGTACACTCATGAGTCTTGAACAAGTTACCTGTGTTTCTAAAGGTGAGAGACTTGAATATGTTTCTTCTTCTCTCTGAGTGGCAATGCCAGCCTGCTGTCTTCTCCTCCTAATTTCCTAGTGGAATATAAACACTAAGGAATGACAAGGAGACTGAATTTATGTAGTTTAACATTGTCACTGAACATAAGGATTTTAACAAAGTTGACGCTCATAGTTGTCGCTTACAGCAGTAGCGTCACTGACATCCTTCATCGCCTTCTGCAACTTTTGTCGATGCTGTTGAAGTAATAGAGGATGATAAGCTTTAGGCAGATAAATTTTCCATTTCATCTCAGCAGGTTGTGATGCAACTGAGTCGTCCTCAAAAGAATACAGCTCTGGGTAAGTGCCACCAAATGAAATACTATATGTTGCCCGAGCATTGATCTGCATTTGTTGCAGTAGAAGACAGGCAAAGTTGAAAAAAGGCTGAGCATTTTTATCATACAAAAAGAAAGTTTAACCAGCCACAATAAACACAAATCATTTGCTCAGTACAAAAATCTATTGCATAGATAGAGAGAAGGAAGACTAAAAGGTTTAACATTTTCAGGCTACTGCTTTCATTACTTGACCTACAAATCTAAAGCATCATATTGAAGGATCAGAAGACATTATAAAATCTCAGAAAGAGTACTTCAACAAACATTAATGAAAAACATGGCCTTAAATATGTCCTCAGCACAGGAAGTCTTTGCTTCATTTTTTGTTCACTGCCAACCTATGACTAGTTTGATAACAGATCCAGGTTGGATAACATTCTGGATATCATGCTCTCTTCACTGCTTAAAATATGAACTGTTATATAAAAAAATAATCATGGTGACATTCATATCGACTCAGATAACTCAAGCTAAAGATGAATGAGTACTGGCCAAAAAAAACTATGCCTCATTTTCTGAAAATTTGCAAGAGAAGGCAATGCTACTGATTCTCCAAAATACGAGGTGTGTATGGAAATAATCCATCTCTTTCATCCGTTTAGTGGTATTTATATTTATAAGTGACATATAGTATCCTGAAACTAGTGTTTTTCCCAATATTGCTTAAAATGAGACAGAAAAGGACAGTAAAAATATATATGAACCGAAGATTCTTTACTCACCACATCTAATCGGATTGTCGTGTTAAACAAATTTTCTATGTCATGAAGATCTGGTTGCATCTGTGCAGGAATGACATCATGAAGACACAGCAACTAAGAGTAGAGAACCATAAAATAACCGACGTGATTTACTTACCTTGTGTGTTATTTCTAAAAGCACATCGGCTTCAGCCTTGGCTACTGAAGCTCTAGCTTGTTGCAACTCATCATTTAATGGAACAGCAGAAAGTGGCTCCACAAGGGTTCCAGTGCCTGAGCCACTACAACAGAGCATTTTATCTCTCAGGCACAAGGTTTTCATGGCTAGAGTGCAATAATACCATCATTGCAAGAGACTTCTGTGGAATAGGGGAAGGCGGTAGTAACTTCTCACATGTATGTATTTTTCACTTGCAGAGAAACAAAAGTACAGAACAGTTCTCCAATTGTAGGTAAAAAAGGATAGAAGAGCTTGGTTAGTAGCTCATGGAAAACATTACTGTTGAATAGTTCCATTTTCAAGACTAAAGTAGACATGTAAAAAAACCCTGCACAAAGTTCTTTTAAGATATATTGCACCAAAGGTGCTCCAAACTTCTGTCATGATCAAATGTGCACCTAACTCCCAGGACCGTGTGCATAAGGTAAAGAATATGAAGAACAAGGATAGGTAATACTATGACGGTAATGTGCATTTGTATTATATTTCGAGAGTTCGAGTAGAACATATTAGAAGCTGCAGAATTCTTCACCCTACAATAAAGTTCAAGAGCGACAACTCTAAGCTACGAACATTCTAACAATTAAAATTTAGTTGGTTATAATTAATGCCATGAAAGTAAAAATGAAGGAAACAAAACCATGAGATGTTTAATGGAGCCTAGCATGCACAAAGTTAGATGCACCTTGATAATAACAGGCCATCAAAGCTTCTTTTTACATCAGTTCCTGATTTTATACACCATCTTCCATCAGTGTTGCTTATTTCCTAAATCAGTCAGGAAAAAAGATCAGGATAATAAAAGCATAAGAGAGTGAAGCATGAATTGATCAGCACATCTTACCACAGATGATGTTTCTTTCATTTCATTACTGATTAGACTCTCCATCAACTGGCATAACTGAATAAGAAAGAAGAATCCACATACGTGCATTTAGATTCATATGGTGATGTGTATTTGAAAGCCAACGTAACTGCAATATACAAGACATCCAGCCTATTTTATCTTCATAGTGAGACAATAACAGATTCAAACATTAAATTCTAAACATTGAGGATGCAGACACACAAAGTTGTATACTCCACCAAACCCGTGCGCATTGGCCCTATAAAACCTTGTTTGGAATAAGCAACGTTGAAGGCCTATACGATGAACTCCAAGTATAAAAGGAAAAGTTTAATTCGAAAAAGTAGATTAGTGAATGCTTACAAAATTGGGAACACGAAAACTCATTATTGGAAAATAATCAGATGCATATGATGGAAGAAAATACTTTAGTTACTAGGAATTTTCCCTTCATGCTTTTGTTGGGCATGGTTGATTAGAATTTGTGCCAAGTGTGAAACTCAATTCATTTAAATACCAATTAACGATTAGACTAAAGGAAACAGATGGAAACCTTTCTTTCAAGCAGCCGCACTTGTTCACGAGATCGTTTCAAGGATGGACTCTGAAAACAAAATTGGAGAAAATAGTAGCATGTACATATATGACTGAAGTCTTCCATAACCAATAAAAGTTTCTTTTCTTTTTGACACAGTTGTAAGGAAGGGGAAAAAGTGAGAGAAAAATGAAGTTCCTGAATATTTTTACAACTCCAGAAGTGTATAGTGGCAGGCATACCGCGGTATCTTTGACACATCCATCTTCATCTACAAGTTTCTGTATGAACTTTAGCAAAGGGCGACTAATGGACATATCCATGATCTGCAAGTAAGAGAGGAATGAGCAGAGAGAGATGGAATAGGAACAGTAAGCAATGAGTGATGATACCAACCATGTCAGCAATTGGCATGAAACGGTGCAGCAAATGGGAGTCTTCCTTTATTGCAGCTTTGAGATTAATCTGCAATGAGTCAGCCAAGTGTAAGATGGCTACAAGAGCCATTGCTTCAGGTCCATGGAGAGGAAAGCCCCTGTGAGCATGTTGTACAGCAGACTTGACCTACAATACAAGAATTGATGATGATAATTGATTGTATACTATTATGATTGATTACAAGTTTAGTTTAGAGAGCACAGCACCAACCATACCAATGCGGTGTCGATGCAAGTGAAATCCATAACACAACCACCATGCTTGTGCATTTCAACGGCGGCATTGGTCTCTGATAATAGTCTCAAACTTTGTTGGTATGATTGATCCAAACACAATAGGTCTGCCTGCCATAATACAACATATATATATATATATAATGTAATATAGGGATTGGTTGAAGAAGAAAGAAAAAGAAGAAAAAGAAGTAAACCTTGATGGCTTGTTGACCCAAGGAGGTAGCTGCAAAGGAAGCAACGGAATCGCAGAGTTTATCCCACTCCAGCACCCTCAAAGTATTTTCAACAACTTGAAGTTGGGTCTGAGTTTTTTTAAGGAAAGCTGTAATAACAGGTCTCATCCTCATCTTGATGGCGGCACTTGTGGTGGTAAGACGACGACTATAACAATAACATGATGATGATGATGATGAGGTTGGGAGACCCAGAGAAATCATTCTTATTCTTCCCCTTGGAGAAAACAAAGAAGATTGTTCTTGTTTTATTATAACCAAACAACTCCCTTCTGTCGGTGGTGGGTCGGGTCGGCTCAAGTCTCTTTCTGCTAAGTGCTAGGCATAGCGGGAATATATCCCCCGAGGTGTTCGGCATTTGGGGAATATATCCCCCGAGGTGTTCGGCATTTGGGGAATATATCCCCCCGAGGTGT
>LUCG01056059.1:0-16966 GCA_001633085.1 Carthamus tinctorius | reverse complement strand
CGTTGGTCAAACCAACGACCACCCGCTAATTTCGTTTTCACAGAAATCACATAACTTTCTCGGATACACGATTCTCTTGGATGCAAGATTCGCTTGGATGCACGATTCGCTGGCATGTAAGATTTGCTTGGATGCACGATTCGCTTGAACGCAAGATTCGCTTGGACGCACGATTACCTCCTATACGCCTAGTCCATAAACGGAAGACGTAGTAATTGCTTGGGGGCGCAAGACGCACGATATACACTCGACGCACGATATATACTTGGACGCAAGTATCAATCATACGTATCGATTAAAGATCGAACTCTTTGATCAATATCTTGAAAACCTAATATGCCTTAGTCACATAAAGGTATAAACACATATGCCCTGGTCGCATGGATATTCGCTTGGAAGCACGATTCGCTTGATGCACGATTCACTTGAACGTAAGATTCGCCTGAACATAAGATTCACTTGGACACACGACATTTACTTGGATACGTATATTGATCATACATATCGATTAAAGATCGAATACCTCGGTTAAATATCTTAAATACCTAATATGCCTTAGTCATAAACATATATGTCTAGTCGCATAAATATTCGCTTGAAATGCACGATTAATTCGCATGAGTATTTGCTTGTAATGCACGATTTACTATGCTTCAAATGCGTGAATAATCGCTCAGAACATATGACTCCATATATTATTTATACTCGTTTGCCTTGTTTGCAGGAGTAAATAATAATCAGTCACTCAATTGCCTTAGTCGCAATAGTAAAATGCTAATCGCACCATCTCAAAATATCTTTACTCGAATGCCTCAGTCGCAGAAGTGTAAGATTAAAATATTCAACTTCTTATTTAGCTGTAAATGCGGAATACTTCGTACATGCATTATTCTGAGAAACCTTGTCGCGAGAATAATAAAAATTTTCGCTATGCGATTCAAATCAGGTCACATATTTTTGGCCTTCAAGATCAATTGTGACTTGAGTTACGCATGATTTGCATTTGAGTTACACATGATTTTCACTTGAGATATGTATAATTCGTACGACATATATGCATGATATGCATAACAATTATAAAAAGTCATTTGTATTAATATTACAAGTGATATGTCGACCTCAAGGGCCAATGATACAATTAAAGATCTCCAAATAGAAGGACTAACTGTTAGGATCAAATTCTAACGCTCGACCGACAAAATTTAAGATCAAATACAGGTCTTGTATTTAAACAAGGTTCTTAACACCAGATACAACAGAAGCAATTGTCTTATGAGATTATTATTGTAACGCCCCGTTTTCTGAATTTCGTAATATAACAGTTTATGACGGAGTTAAATTAAATTGGGGTGTTTATGTCATTTTCAGAAGTAAGGGGGCTAGTGTGTTAATATCGGAAGTAAAAGGTCACCCTACGCATGTATTTAAGCAACTTAAAACTCCCAATTCCCTTTTTTTTGCTGAAATCGACTTCTGGAAAATTCGAGAGAAGGGAGGGTGCGATTTCTAGAGGCAAGGAGGAGGAGGAGAAATTGGTTGTTCTAGACCAAGTTGTTGGAAGCAATTGTTGGAGGAATCAAGTTCTCGTTGGTGTCTCGATCGAGGTATGTGCTCTTTTATGTTAGTTTCACAATGTTGGGAGTTAAGGTTAGGGTTATGGAAATTGTAAACGTATGAACACCAATTTGGGTGTATTTGGGTAATGATTTGGTGTAATTGACGTTAGTAATTGTTAGATATGGTCATGAGATGTATAAACATGAATTTGGTTTAGATTGGTCGAAATTGGAGTTTGAGAATGAAAACCCCCAGTTTTGGTCGCAACCCGTGGCTGAAGGAGGAACTGCGGGCAACCGCGGGTTACCGGCGGGTAGCAACCCGCTGCTAACCCGCTGTTTGCTCTGTTCTAATTTTTGGCTTCTTCCAATCGGGTTCGTTTGGAGTTTTCTTGTTTATACTCCCTTAAGGGATGATGAAACATGATGTTTCGTGAAGTTTGGTAGAAATTGGACTAGCGTAGCTATGTCGTTTTGGGATAAGAGTCGGGATAGAGTTAGAAACTCATTTTCGGGTCATGTTTTGATATGTGTATGCATGTGAATGTGTTTTAGGTGGTACGAGGTGATTGATGTATTGTGAGAGTGCTTGACTAGTTTGACATCTTGTCAGGTGAGTACTCTATTGATCTGTTTGCGGTTATGTGTTCATGATTATATTGCATGTGTGATTATGTGNTGGTGGTAGAGATACCCCTAGGGAAGATATTTCGGATTAAGAGGCCTGGTACCAGTGTCATTTCCTTCCTTGATGGTATTGAGCCGTAAGGAAAGGGGATGAAGTTTGCATGTATATGATTACTATGTAAATGTGGTTATGTTGCATGATGGTAAGTAGATCAGATGTGTGCTCGCTAAGCGAAAGCTTACCCGTTGTCATTTTACTTTTTTAGTGACATGTACGTCATCTAAGGATAAGGGAAAGGGACCCTCTTGATGGCTCTAGAGGATCTTGTGGCTCACAAATGCATGTTGAAGGAGAAAGAAGATTTTAAAATGAGTTTTTGGAAAATGTTTATTTTAACTCTGTATTTACGCGTGGTTGACAAATGAGATGTTATGATATTGTTGGAAATTACAAATTGTTTGACTTAAAATTTGATGGTTACCATTTCGATTGGTTTACAGAAAATGTCAAGTTTGTTTAAAAACGTTATTGTCTTTTAACTTCTGCTTCTTTATTTTGGTTACTTTCCATTAATGTGGGTTTTAAGAAATAAAGGTGTTACAGTTGGTATCAGAGCCTTGGTTTAAAAGAACCGAGTACTTACAAGTGGTGAGTACTTGGACTTAAACTCAAGTGTTCGTGTTTTAAATTAAGTAACCTTAAAAGGCATGTTTTTATAAGAAAGTGGGTGATAAGCTAAGCTACAGATTGGAGCATCAAAGCGGGGGTGAGCACAGTAAACCTTACCTAGTTATTAAAGCATGTTGATTTATTGTTGAATGAATGAGTTAGTGCATGAATTAGATAAGTTTTGGCATGATGAAATGTATGAGCATGTATATATGTTATGTAAATTCCAAGTAGTATAGTTGGCATATATGATAAAAGAAAGATACTATGCTAAGGAAGTTGTAACTTAGAGTATGAAATGACTTAGCATGTGGAGTAGCATAGTATATACCTTGTATGCCTTTTGATAAATTTAATTGTTACGGTTATGTGATTGACATGTTATGAGTGACAACTAAGTCGGGAATTAGGGCCTTAGTGATGATGTTAAAGCTAGACATGTAGGGTGTATTTATAATGATATAAGGGCCATATCATTTCAAATACATTGTGCCTGTTGGGAATTAACAAAGTTACGAAAGAACCTTATGAACCAACAAAGTTGTGTGGGAACGGGTAGAAGCATGACAGTATGAATAGGTGTGTGTTCACGAAAAGGAAAAAGGAGACCTATTAGGAGCATGTTAGTAAGTAGAGATATGAAGCAAGGGTCGCTGACCCAAGCTAGTTCAAGAACGGGAAGGGAGATAGACTTAGTTATTTAAAAGTGTTATGTCTTATGAATCAGTATGGGAAGAACAAGAAAAGAAGGCAAGAAGCCAGTTGAGCGTGATGATCAGGAGATCCCTGATCTGAGGGATATGATAGCAGCGGAGGTCAGGGAGGTTTTACATGATATACTCCCAAGCCTCTTCAATCAGATGAGGTAGGAACTGACTAAGGAGATCCATAGTCAGGTGGAGGCAACCATAGCCAGTAGGGGTAGCGGCTCGGGAGGATCACACGGTGGACAACCGAGGGTCACAAGCTATAAGGACTTCTCGGCTTGTCAGCCGCTGCAGTTTGAGGGGCAGAAGGACCCCCTGGCCAGCTCTCGCTGGATATCAGAGGTGGAGGGTGCTTTCCGCACCAGCTTTTGCTCAGAGGAGGTGAAGGTTCGATATGCATCGAATCTTTTGAGGAAGGCGGTAAAGGACTGGTGGAATATAATAGTCCGATCCCGGATAGAGTAGCAAGTCAATGCGATGACTTGGGAGCAGTTCAAGGAATTGTTTCGGGAGTACTACGTGCCACAGGTCGAGGTGGAGAGGCTCACGAGCGAGTTCTGTCTATGTCACAGACGATGGAGTCGGTGAATGAAATCACCGATTTGTTTTTGGAGCGTTCGCTCTTTTATCCGGATTATGTGGCAAACGAGCGAATGAAGATATACAGATACACCGAGATTCTGAAGTCTGAGATTTGGGAATTTGTTATGATGGCGAAGTGCACTGACTTCCATCAGATGCACTAGGCAGCGAGGACTAGGGAGCTAGAGTTAGAGAGACAGGGAAAGAGGAAGAGAGCGGAATCGGGTCAAGTGCAGACACACCAGACCAAGAAACTCAGATCTTTTGGTCTAAAGGTGGAAGTGACGAAGGAGTACTCGCGTTGTACTAAATGCGGGCGTCAGCATCTGGGAGAGTGTTGGATGGGCACCGGAACCTGCTACAAATGCGGGAAACCGGACCATACGAGTAGAGACTGCAAGGTGATTGCGAAGCTGTGTTTCAAGTGCTTCCAAGTTGGGTCACTTCACCAATGAGTACCCAATGGCTATCGGGTCAGTTCAAAACTCGGGATCCGCACCTGTTAAGGCGATAGAAGGAAGCACTGGGTGAAAGAATGATGCCTCGAAGCCTTGGCGTCGTGTGTTTTAGCTAATTGCAGAGGAGGCAAAGACAGAGCCGGACGTGGTGACAGGTACCTTCCGTATTAACTCTTTACCTGCTCTCGTGTTATTTGATACGGGAGCCAGTAAGTGATTTGTGTCCTTGTCATTCTGTAAAAATTTCATGCATGTAAAGGGTATGTTAGAGCATCCGTTAGAAGTAGAGATAGCGAACGATGAGGTTCGTTTATGTAAAAATGTGTATAGGGATAATGTAATAGAGATAGAGGGAGTCAAATTTTGTATAGATCTTATCCCTATAGCTATGAGGGAAATCAATGTAATAGTAGGGATAGATTGGTTAAGTCGGAATGGGGCTCGCATTGATTGTGAGAACTAGCGGGTAGTGGTTCGAACCCCAAGTGGGGGAGAACTGACTATCGTGGGAGACAGACGGAAAAGACTACCAACGATGTGTACTTTGGCCAAGGCCAGAAAACACGTTCTTCAATGGAGGCAGCAACTATTTGGCTTACGTGGTGGACAGTCGAGACGGGGAAAGGAAGAGAACAATAGCAGATGTGCCTGTGGACAGCGAGTTTCCAGATGTTTTCCCGGATGACTTGCCTGGCATTCCTCCCGAGAGGGAAGTGGAGTTCCGGATAGAGTTGATTCCGGGGGCGACGCGGATAGCCAAAGCTCCGTATCGGTTGGCACCTCCGGAGATGCAAGAACTATCAAAGCAGCTGGAGGAGTTGATGGATAAGGGGTTTATTCGCCCGAGTACCTCACCTTGGGGAGCCCCTATCCTGTTCGTGAAAAAGAAAGACGGGTCGATGCGGATGTGCATCGACTACCGGGAGCTCAACAAGCTCACAGTGAAGAACAGATACCCGTTGCCAAGGATCGATGATCTCTTCGTTCAACTTCAGGGAGCCGCTTGGTTCTTGAAGATATATTTTCTCTTAGGGTACCACCAGTTGAAATTTCGGGAGGAAGATGTGCATAAGACCGCGTTTCGGACCAGATATGGGCATTTCGAGTTTATCGTGATGTCTTTCGGATTATCGAATGCACCGGCAGCATTCATGGACCTGATGAACAGGGTTTGCAGACCAATGTTGTATAGGTCAGTGATCGTATTCATAGACGATATACTGATCTATTCCAAGTTGAAGGAGGAGCGTGTGGAGCACCTACGAGAGGTACTGGAGACGTTACGCAAAGAGCAGCTGTATGCAAAGTTTTCCAAGTGTGACTTCTGGTTGCAAGAGGTCCAATTCCTCGGATATCTTGTGAACCGAGAGGGCATTAAGGTAGACCTAGCAAAGGTAGAGGCAGTAATGAAATGGGAGACCCCGAAGACTCCCACAGAGATTAGAAGTTTTCTTGGTTTAGTCGGGTATTACCGTCGGTTCATCCAGGATTTCTCCAAGATAGCAGTGCCGTTGACGAGGCTGACTCCGAAGAACGAATGTTTTGTGTGGGGTGAAGAGCAGAAGGCAGCGTTTGAGACCTTGAGGAGAAAGCTGTGTGAGGCTCCAGTATTGACTTTACCGGATGGAGTTGAGGACATGACGTTCTACTGTGATGCGTTAGATCACGGGCTAGGCTGCGTCGTTATACAGAGGAGAAGGGTGATAGCCTATGCGTCTCGTCAACTAAAGACGCACGAGGTGAATTACCCGACTCATGATCTAGAGTTTGCAGCGGTGGTGTTCGCACTTAAGTTATGGTGGCACTACCTATATTGAGTCAAGTACATGATCTATACGGACCACAAGAGTCTCCGTTACTTCATGGATCAGCAGAACCTAAAAACGAGGCGACAGAGGTGGTTGGATGTGGTAAAGGATTACGATTGTGAGATCCTCTACCACCCAGGGAAGGCGAATGTGGTGGCAGACGCCATGAGTAGAAAAACGAGCAATGTTTTGCTCCGGGTACCGTTGATGAGGATGATAGTGACGACCTCACTGTTTGAGCTGATAAGACAATAATAGGATGAAGCAATAAAGGGAGAGAATCAGAAGAAGGAACGGATCAAGGGCCAGGCAGATCTGTTGATAGTCGATAGTCGAGGAGTGTTGACTCGATATGGTCGGGTATGGGTTCCGGCATCGTGCGAGGCAAGGCAGACACTTTTGGATGAGGCACATAAGTCAAACTTCTCGATTCATCCCGGTGCTACCAAGATGTACAAAGACTTGAAGACGGACTACTGGTGGCCGGGGATGAAGAGAGACGTGGCTAAGTACGTGGAGAAATGTTTGACTTGCTTGAGAGTCAAAGCTGAGCATCAAAGACCGTACGGGAAGCTTCAGCCATTGGAGATTCCCGTGTGGAAGTGGGAGCACGTGACGATGGACTTAATTACTAAGTTGCCTCGTACGCTGAGAAACCATGACGCGATTTGGGTGGTCGTTGATAGACTGATGAATAGTGCCCATTTCATTGCGATTCGGGAGAGTTCATCTTCGGAGGTGTTACCTAACATTTATGTCAAGGAGATTGTGGCTAGGCATGGGGTACCGGTCTCGGTGATCTATGATCAGGACGTCCGGTTCACCTCGCGCTTTTGGACTACATTTCACGAGGATATGGGGACGAGGCTTTAGTTCAGTACCGCTTTCCACCCCCAAACGGATGGTCAGAGCNGAGCTTGTGTCCTTGATTTCGGAGGCAGCTGGGAGACGTATCTGCCGCGGGGAGAGTTTTCGTACAACAATAGTTTCCATGGCAGCATCGGCAAGCCCCCTTATGAGATGCTGTATGGAAGAAGGTGTAGGACTCCCATTTGTTGGGGAGAAGTGGGACAATGGGAGTTGGGAAGTACGGAGGTTGTTCAAAAGACGACGGAGCGTATTCAGTTGATTCGTGATAGACTGAAAACTGCTCAGAGTTGTCAGAAAAGCTATGCGGATAGAAGACGGTCAGACTTGGAGTTCAACGTAGGAGACAACGTGCTTCTAAAGATGTCACCTTGGAAAGGGGTGATACGATTTAGGAAGAGAGGCAAGTTGGGTCCGAGGTTCATCGGGCCATTCAGAATCATCGCACGTGTAGGAAAGGTGTCGTATCGACTCGAGTTACCGTCGGAACTCAGTCAGATACACGACACTTTCCACGTCTCGCAGCTAAGGAAGTGTTTGGTAGACGAGTCGGCTCACATACCGATTGATGATATCCAAGTAGATGAGCGGCTCAATTATGTGGAGAGACCGATAGCGATCTTGGAGAGAAAGACCAAGTCTTTGCGAAACAAAGACATTGGGATAGTAAAGGTCCAATGGGAGCATAGAAAAGGCTCAGAGTGGATGTGGGAACCGGAGGACGAGATGAGACAGAACTACCCAGATTTGTTCCAAGCCTAGACGATTTCAGGGGCGAAATCCTGGTACATGGGGAAGAGTTGTAACGCCCCATTTTCTAAATTCGTAATATAACAGTTTATGACGGAGTTAAATTAAATTGGGGTGTTTATGTCATTTTCAGAAGTAAGGGGGCTAGTGTGTTAATATCGGAAGTAAAAGGTCACCCTACGCATGTATTTAAGCAAGTTAAAACTCCCAATTCCCTTCTTTTGCTGAAATCGACTTCTGGAGAATTCGAGAGAGAGGGAGGGTGCGATTTCTAGAGGCAAGGAGGAGGAGGAGAAATTGGTTGTTCTAGACCAAGTTGTTGGAAGCAATCGTGGGAGGAATCGAGTTCTCGTTGGTGTCTTGATCGAGGTATGTGCTCTTTTATGTTAGTTTCACAAAGTTGGGAGTTAAGGTTAAGGTTATGGAAATTGTAAACATATGAACACCAATTTGGGTGTATTTGGGTAATGATTTGGTGTAATTGATGTTAGTAATTGTTAGATATGGTCATGAGATGTATAAACATGAATTTGTTTTAGATTGGTTGAAATTGGAGTTTGGGAATGAAAACCCCCGGTTTTGGTCGCAACCGCGGCTGAAGGACGAACTGCGGGCAACCACGGGTTACCAATGGGTAGCAACCCGTGGCTAACCCACTGTTTGCACAGTTCTGATTTTTGGCTTCTTCCAATCGGGTTCGTTTGGGGGTTTCTTGTTTATACTCCCCTAAGGGATGATGAAACATGATGTTTCGTGGAGTTTGGTAGAAATTGGACTAGCGTAGCTATGTCGTTTTGGGATAAGAGTCGGGATAGAGTTAGAAACTCATTTTCGAGTCATGTTTTGATATGTGTATGCATGTGAATGTGTTATAGGTGGTACGAGGTGATTATTGTATTGTGAGAGTGCTTGACTAGTTTGGTATCTTGTCAGGTGAGTACTCTATCTATCTGTTTGCAGTTATATGTTCATGATTATATTGCATGTGTGATTATGTGTATGTTGGCATGTAAAAGGTTATGATAGTACCTATGGTGGTAGAGCTACCCCTAGGGAAGATATTTCGGATTAAGAGGCCTAGTACCAGTGTCATTTCCTTCCTTGATGGTATTGAGCCGTAAGGAAGGGGGATGAAGTTTGCATGTATATGATTACTGTGTAAATGTGGTTATGTTGCATGATGGTAAGTAGATTAGATGTGTGCTCACTAAACGAAAGCTTACCTGTTGTCATTTTACTCTTTTAGTGACAAGTACGTCATCTAAGGATAAGAGAAAGGGACCCGCTTGATGGCTCTAGAGGATCTTGTCGCTCATAAATGAATGTTGAAGGGGAAAGGAGATTTTTAAATGAGTTTTTGGAAAATGTTTATTTTACTCTGTAGTTACGTGTCGTTGACAAATGTGATGTTTTGATATTGTTGGAAATTACAAATTGTTTGACTTAAAATTTGATGGTTACCGTTTCGATTGGTTTACAGAAAATGTCAAGTTTGTTTAAAAACGTTATTGTCTTTTAGCTTCCGCTTCTTTGTTTTGGTTACTTTCCATTAATGTGGGTTTTAAGAAATCAAGGTGTTACAATTATTCGTGTTACGACGATAGAACCTCATACAACCGTCTTACGTAAGATCGCGATTATCTAACATATAATTGTTGCTTTAATATTCGGTTGATACAAGATTAAAGCTCATCGATGCTCAAGAGATGTAACTGACAACCATGAATAAAAGCACAATTAAAGGCACTCGACCGTTTCGGTCATTGTCATTACAAACATCAATTCTCAAACGGTTATAACTTGTGCACTATAAAATGAGATTCTAGCTCATTTGGAAGGACCCCGATTAACAACCGATTCATCCACATTCATCTACCTTCGAATTCTTTTGTACTTCGAAATTTACATAGTTTCACATGACTTGTGTATATAGCATAAGACAGGCTATTGTACTACGAAAGACATCACCCTTGATTGGTGATATATGGTCCAGCGCGATGACCATCCTGATCGACAACCAGGATAAGGCATAAGCCTACTCTGCTTTTTCTCCCAAAGTCTTGGTTTAAATAGGACAACACCTTTCTCCTCAAGATCAGCAGCCAAAGTTTCACATCCTTTAAGGCGACCTGCTCCCCGGCATGACAGAGACATCCATACTTGACTAATTCCAGACTAGGACTTGCCAGCGACGAGACGCGTGCAAAGCCGTACCTCAATTTCCAAAAAGCGAGACTCGGGGCAGTGAACAAAGTGGCTCATTCATATGATGAGTGCTTTACAACGTCTAACACCCTTCAGAACTGGGGCACGAACATACGTCGATCACAAATAATCATCACAGCCGTCCACACACGTATGTGCCTGAGTTTTAAAACTCAAAATCCAAATTAGCAAATTTTCTTTTTGAATTTTAGGGGCAAATTGTTTGGGTAAAAATCTACGATTCACGACGATGGCAGAAATATGTAAGACCATGCATAGGATTATAATCCTGTATTTAAATAAGGTCTTGAAGCAAAGCCCTTATACGAAAAAGACCACCCGTCGTACGATCTTCGTGCGATCATTGTACGATAGTTCAAGATAACGTACGACATCACTTGATAAACGTAGGACTAAAGATTTCTAACGATCACCTATGTTTTAGCTATTGTTTTAATGCAGGGTCAAAGCGCAATAAAGGCAATTAATGCTCAACAAACGTAATCGCCGACCAAGATTCATGAACAATTAATACAGACGATCGTTACGATCGTTAACATTAAAAGAGGCAATAAATGATCGAGGAGTTAGAAAAGAATCAACCTATAAAAGGAGGACTAATAGGAACCACATACACGACTCTCTCTCAACTATCAAGAATTCTGCTACTTTTCTCTAGAATAGCTTTCGACGTATTGTAATATTTTGTACGATCGTTGTTATTTTCCACTTGTAAACATATGACCTACCGCTGTAACATCAAGGACATCACCCCTGGTTGGTCATACATAGTGGAACGTCGACTTAATCCTAAGTCGAGAGCAGGTTTTTTCCTCGACCTGAGGTTTTTCCTGCGTCATCAATTCCTTTGTCTCTTTTTTACTCATTTCGCACGTTTTATCGAAATAGTTCCTTTCTTTAGTTGGATAAGCCTCATAAGTAAACCTTTAGTCGTCTTAGGTGTGATTTTTGGCACCAACAATTATTTTCCCAAATCACCTTTAAGAGGGGGAGAAGAAACTTTTTAATCCCATAATGGTATTAGATTTCTCAATAGCATCAACATAATTTCCTCTGTGAATTGGAAACAACAATATGTTATAGGGATTACTTCTTCAAAATGTATCCAACTATCCCTAATATACTATTGTGTGTATCAACCTAAAAAAATTCCTTTTGTATATATCAAACTTTATTTTTGAGTCTATTATGTGTATTTTTGATACACACAATAGTATATTGGGGGATAGTTGGATACACATAATAGACTAAAAAATACACACAATAGACTAAAAAATAAAGTTTGATACATACAAAAGGAATTTTTTTAGGTGGATACATACAATAGTATATTGGGGATAGTTGGATACATTTTGAAGAAGTAATCCCTATGTTATATGAACTATTAACTTCATAAGCATCGAATTAGACAAATTGATTGTGGATATGATTCATCCACACATACTCATATGTGAGAACATGAATATATAAACAAAAAGCAAAAGAATGGATTACTCAATAAACTTGGGAAAAGGGGAAAAAGGACCTGATTTTTGGGACCTCGGAAACGAAAATCTGTATAAGCAGTTGTATCTATTCAAGAACAGTATGGAAGATCTTAAGTAAGAGATTACGTTGATGGAATAGGAATAGGATAATTCACTCACCATGTTGTTTCCCTCACTTCTTCAACCCATGGGGCTCTCAAACTCGACAAAGATAATGAACTCGTTGGCATTTCTTGAAGATAAAGCACACAAATCCATTTTGGTTATAGCAAAGAAAAGCCCCAACTTGGACGTTGGGTTCACAAAAATCAAGGTTAAACATCTACCTGGTGTAAATTTGGTGGCAGAACCCTAACAGTATCAGGCATGACGAGGGTTTACATCGCTGATTGTTTCAGAATTGCAATCTTCTGATTTACACTGAGCAATTAGGCCAGAACACGAAAAGGGAGGGGGCATGGGTTTAAGGAGTCGTTCCTGGGCTCATGAGAGATACGTGGTGTAGAGGATTTGGGGGAAAACGTGGTGGAGAGGGAGTGGGCTGGGTGGGTTAGGGTTTTGAATCAACTTGTAAAGAACTTCATCATAATTGTTGGATTTCAGGGGTTTAGAATCCGCATGAAACGAAATTCATGGAGAAAACGTGCAGAGAATTTCAGGGGTAGTGGGCAGAGAGGAGCATGGTAGGCTGGATCATGGAGAAGCAGAAGATGATGGTTGAGGGCGTTGTCTGAGGGCATGGACGATGGTCTGAGGTCGTGGAGGAGAAGAAACAGGAGGAGAGGGAGAGAGGGGAGTAGCATACGAGTTTGGGGGAGATAACCGTAAAATAGGCCAATTTAAAAGGTCAGGATTAAATCTAGGTTTGATCTAAAGGTCAGTATTCATTCCTAGTTTTTAGGACTCACTGCAAACCATAGTATATATATAATTTTAGAGCAAAACAATTTTGGTCCCTATAATTTGTTTAAATGTAAATTTATATTTCCTAATGATTGTTAAGTAACTTTATTAAGTCAGGGACCATGAGTGTTATGAAAATGAAAAGTTAGGGACCACCTGTGTAGATATTTTGTTTAAGGGACCAAATCCAAAATTTGAATAAACCACATGGACCACCGACGTAATTCACTCTAACTCTATAAGTAGTATTTGTATACAGTTTGAACTATTTTTTGCACCCCCCTACTACCTCCACACATAAAAGTACTATATCGAAAATTGACATATAGTTATATATATGTATATGGTCAGGTTCGAACGAGAACGTATGTAACTATCTCTTTAGAAGAACAAGCAAACCAATAAATCTTATGTGATTTTGTGAAAAAAGCCACTCGGGTGACTTTGGCTGCGACATAAGTCTCGAGCAAAGTCGCGTGAATCATATATGATTTTCTTAGTTCACGTGTTCTTTTAAATNCTCTCTCTATATATATATATATATATATAGAGAGAGAGAGAGAGAGAGGAACCCATTTATTTGGTAACCAAGCAATTTGTGTTAACCATGTTACCCAAAAATGGACCAATAGCATTTCTCCTTTTCTCCTTTTTTTGCCTATGTGGAGCACCCATGCATATTTTAGAAATTAATTAAAATCCGTTTAAACTAGTAAGTCAATCTTAGTCGTTGATTAAAATGATCAACGGTGGTTGTTGGTTAACATGGTTGACACAAATTCCACAGGTAACAAATGAATGGGACCCTATATACACACACACACATTCATTTGATATATAATATATAGAAAGAGGATCAAATGAGAACGATGTCTATTTAAAAGAACACGAGAACTAACCAAATCATACATGATTTTGCATTAACGATGAAAAAAGCCACACGTGCGACTTTTTCCGTGACTTGCAAAGTTGCGTGAATCATATATGATTTTGTACATTAATCATATATGATTTGTTGGTTCTCGTATTTTTTAAATGTATATTGTTCTCGTTTGAACCAACCTAATGTGTGTGTATGTGTGTGTATATATATATATAGAGAGAGAGAGAGAGAAAGATTCAGATGAAAAGTGCTAAAAAATGAGAAGTAGAGAAGTGATCTCCACCAATCATCCAATCAATAAAGGCGGCTTTGACCGGTTACGGTGGACGTAATCATGGAGGATTGACGCGATTCATGGAGGTGGAGATGATTAAAGGAGGCCGGGTGACCCGGCCATAGCCGCCTTTATTGACTGGATGAGTGGTGAAGATCATTTCTTTACTTCTCATTTGAACATAATACGCTGTGTGTGTTTATATATATATATATACATCTTCCGTAGATTGGTCAAAATTTTTGCTTCTAGCTTCTACTATGAGTCTATGTTTAGAAAATATTGTTACCTACGAGGGAAGAACTCTGGACCAGTTTAAAAGCTCGAAAGTGCAAACTTTGATAGAGGAAGGTTCATGCGAGAATGATAACTATTTAAGAGAATACAAGAATGATTCTCAACCACTCATCCGGTCAATAAAGACAGCTTTGACCGTGGTCCCCCTCTTTAATAATCTCTACCCTCCCATGAATCGCGTCAATCCTCCGTGATCACGTCCACCGTAACCAATGATGTGTGGCTAAGATTCATTCTCGTATTCTCTTAAATTGATGTCATTCTCGTTTGAACCCACCCCAACTTTGATATACATATGCTAACTAACGAGGTTTACGAACAGTAGTAAAGTTGCTTTAGTAGACTGCAATTGTGGCTGGTTTAAATTTTGCAAGAAAGCAATTTACATATTAAACATGGGTGAAGTTGTAAATAAACGTGTGATGTTCGTAAATATTCATACATACATTTTTAATGATTAATAAATGTTAATTCACATGTATGAACTTGTTAAATCGGTCATTGTCATAAAAATAGGTAAATAAGGTGGTGTTTGTTTACCTCTTAACAGTTCCATTAAGAGGCAATCTCTGAATCGTTAAGAGGTGAATCCTGTTTGGCAAAAAAATGGACTGCCTCTTAATGGTTCCAAAACCCTCTGAATGGTTTAGTATCCTGGAGGTCTCTTAACCATTCAGAGTCCTGATTTCATGCTCAACAATTACTAAACCAACATATTTCATTTTGCACAATATCATAAAAGCCTCTTAATCATTCTCACCACTTAATCATCCAGCACCAAACCATTCAGCAACTGCCAAACAGCCCCTAAAAGTAGCTGATTGTAGACACATGTGTATGAATGTTTGGTTCCTACCTTCTCATAATAACACTTATTCCCACCGAAACCCAACGCTAAGGTGAATGTGTTGTAATTTTTTTAAATGTGCATTGGAATGATGAATTTACAAAATTTGTTAATAATATAAACATGATGCAACAACTAAAAAGTAGTTGTTGGAGATGAATGTAAGCTTTTTTGGAAGTTTCGATATTTAAAGAAAAATTAATTACAATAGAACTATTACGTTGTGTTTAGTAATATGGAGAGAAAAGATAAGAAATGATATGAAAAAGAAACGGAGGGAAAAGAGAGGAAAGAAAAGAAAATCATTTGTTTTCTCGAAAGACAACGAAAATGAATGAAAGGAAATAGTTTTTTATGTTTATGAACACGAAGGAAATGAAATAAAATATGTCATTTTTATAAATATCTCATCTATAGTAAAACGTTGACTAGTTTTATAATTTTAATAACTCTTTTTAAAATTTGCTAATTGTGGATATATATATCTCAAATAATCAAAATTGATGACTTTTCATAAAGTATAGTGATGCTTTATTCATGTTGTCTTTGACACTAAAACACAAACACATAATCTTAAACATTAAAAAAGTTATATTCATTACTAAAGTCAATCAAAATTTGAAAACTATGTACGAAGTTGTTGAAAGTGTTGCATCTGAACTGATTATCGTGACTTAAAACTGTAATATTGAATCTGAGAAATGTTTTTGTTTATGAATTAAATATTATTTTGGTGGGGTTGGCTTGCAAAACTGATGCAGCGGCTTGCGAAAGTAGTGCAATAGCGTGTGGAATAGGCACAACATGCAAATTGAGAACGACGACTTACGAAAGCTCCTTATATTTCGTTTGGTTAGCAGCACGACTTGATTGGATTTGTGGGGATTTGGAATTAAATTCCACCCCAAACTCATGTTTCGTTTGAATGATTTCGTGGATTTGAAATCCTATAATACCATCAAACCCCCATTGATAGCTCTCATCTTGAGTGTCATTTACATATCGTTTGCATGTGTTTTTCTTTCACTTTAGTTGTTTCTCTCTTTTACTTGTTCGTGTTTATTTCGTTTTATTATTTTATTTTTATTTGGAGCTGATGCTCATGTTTTTACGGTTATACACATCGTTTTTGGGTTGTAGAATATGTTCACAGTCTCACCACTATGGGCAGATTCAAAGAAGATAAAAGATTATAAAAGCCAATTGGGTTGTTAAATGGAAACAAAACATGAAGTTATCACTGAAATAGAGGTGGAGGATGCTTTTGCCCATGGGGTTTATGGAAGACTATAATCAATGAGATTAAAAGTGGTGAGACTTATCTCTCCAGCTCTATAAATGGGAGCTTCTTACATTAATAGAAAACACCATTTCTAGACCTCAAGCTTTCTCAATAAGAGGTCCGAAACCTTAAATTTTAGTTTGTAATAGTTTAATTTATTGTACTTTGTTATCCGGGATTGAGGGTTTTTAATTATTTTGATGATTGGGAAATTATTTTAGGAATCTCTTAAAAGTTGGGGGACTAATTGCGACTTTTGGAAAATTATGTATTTATTTATTGGGTTAGTCTATTTGAGGAAAGAGGCTTAAGGAGCCAATGGCCCAAAATCCATTAGTTAAATAGGTTATGACCCTAGATTTTTGCCATTTAGGGTAAAATTCTTTATCAGTGTGTGTGTGTGTTCTGAGAGAATATCAGCAGCTTCATCGTCATTGTTTGGGTAAAAATCTATACAACGTACGACGATNTAAGATTGCACATAGGATTACAAACTTGTATTAAGATAAGGTCCTGACATAAGTTGCAAGTACCATCGTACGAACCAGATATACAATCGAACATTCTTCGTCGATATCGTACGATACTCCACGATAACGTACGATGACGTACGTTGCTAGTCTAATGGTAACATTGCTTTCAATTGTGAATCTATTACAGGTCGTCGTCGGTTACCAATAATCAAGCACAAACCGTTGGACAAAGATTCTATCACATTAAAGACTCGACCGTTACGACCGTT
>LUCG01056058.1:0-16005 GCA_001633085.1 Carthamus tinctorius | reverse complement strand
GCAAACTGAATCATCACCATCGGAAGTCCCCACCACGACCATGGATGATTCGGAAAGCCCTTTCTCAAAATTGGTCCACCGTCTAAGAGTACTCCAAAATGTATGCAATCCCCTTACAAAAAAAGGTGACATTTAGCTCCTCCCAGGAGCAATATTGCACCCGAGAAAAAGTCGATGGAAAACCATAATGAGCCTGAAAGTTGCTGCAACTTCAGCAAAAGACAGAACTTCACACAAGCACTGCCTATGTAACAAAAGTTGTACAGGATCATCCTGACCATCAGGAGCTGCATAAAGACAACAGAAGTTATACCTCTCTAAGTAACTCAGAAGGGAAACCAGTATCTTCAAATGATGTAAAAGGTGGGGGCACATTGTCTCCCTGAAGATGTACGACCAAGTATCAGCAACTTCAAAACAGAGGATATAAAACAAAAGGCCATACAACATATATCACCTACCACAGTATAAAAATTAAATAATTGGCATGCTAACTCACTACATCTATATATTAGCTGTTGTCTAGTTATATAAAATAGCTTCTGTATGAAATAAAATGAAATTCTGTTTAATTTAGTGATATTGCCATCATTAACTGTTGATGTGTGCCAAAAATTAAAAATTTAAAAAGTAATGGCCAGAATTCATATTTAGACCAGAAATCCATTCTACATGCTCCCAAACCAACAATCCTCTACTCTAAAAAAATAACGGTGCTTCAACAGCCGAGGTATGTGTGTGCTTGTATACTCCCCTTCTATACAATACAGATGACAGAACCATCCCGTGAAAGGAAAACACACACAGGCACACAGTAGTTTGTTCTGTTCAAAGCTATTTCCCACAAAGTGGGTTCAGACAACTTTTTGCAAGACTGCAAGTCGTCCGATATGGATTACCATCTAACCACAAGGTCGTTGTTGTTTTGTCAAAAATACTTGTGCATGGATCACCATGCATCATATGATAATGCTACAGAAACCAAGTTAAAGAACTTGAATTTACGCCATCCAGTAAAGCTGAGTTCAAAGTTAACAACAATTACGCCATCCAGTAAAGCTGAGTTCAAAGTTAACAACAATTACTGACGTGAAAACCTGTTAAGAAGATCATTAAAATAAAATCGGTTCCCTAAAGTACATAAAACTCGATAAAGTATGGTGAACTCAAAAAAAAAACACCAAGGATGGAAATCCTTAAAGGCTAACATATAAAGTAAGAACAAAATATGCTGCCAGTACTGAAACTCACCAACAAAATTGCATCATCAAGTGTAGAAATTGCAAAACTTAAAATTAATTCAACTGTGTGGGCTATGTGAGGCTTACAGATACAGTTATCTCATGCTTCCGGCGATAAGCATCTGGGGATAAACCACCTCCAACCGACGAGAAATTAACTCGAGCAGGAGCTTCACCCTGTCCAGAAGCAACTGTCTCTTTTGGAGTATCATATGCACAATCAGACTCAGACCCACCTTTTGTAGTCTGACATAAGATTATAACAAGTCATAAATTCATCTAAAAGATTAAAACAATAACATGACATGTCGACAACACACAAAGCCTTAAAAATTATGTAACGTTAAAGGTTTAGAAAAACTTCACATATTTCTTTATAGTGAGAATGCCAAACAAACAACAGGTCTAATTGAGTTTTACGCAAGACAACAAGACAAAAGAAAAAATGATAATAAAAGTTATTGATTAATATGCACACAACCTGAAGGTCTTTAATAACAACTTGCATTTCAAGACCACATCCCTGAGGTGACAGCACTATATACCACAAAAAGTCACCCTCAAATTAAGTGGTTGCAGGATGAAGGCACTCCATGGGTTTGAAAATATAAACAGGTTGATCAAACTAAAATACAAGAGAATTGAAATTTATCATCAATAAGAAAATCATTTGTGTTCCCAAAACAAATAAGAAAGGAAATCAAAAAGAAGAGACAAAAGCATACCATCAGATGTTGGTCTAGGACTTATTACCTAAATGAGAAAATATATACAAAACCCAAGACAACATAATGGAGAAAGAAACAGATGCAGCAACAGTAAAATCAAATAGTAAAAGAAGAAGAAAATCATTCTGGATTAGGGATTTTTGCCACCAATGGCTATTTAAAGTACTCTAAATTCTATGAGAGCAGTCAGGCTGCCTAGGAGAAAACATAAATGCAAGTCATACTTTATAAACTTTACAATACCAAAAAAGAACAAGAACTGGAAAAGAGTAAGAAAAGATTAGAGGTAGAAAATAATGGCAATTGGCAAATGCTCCACCACAAATGCCCGAACGATCCACATCAACTTACCTTTATTGCTTACGCATTGACATGCATGTGTGTGTGTTCTGAATTTCCTTCTGGAGTTAGTATTATCATCATTGGATTGTTTAAACCGGTGAGGATACTTTATCACATATTAAAAGAGTATGCCTAAAACGCAGGTCACATAAAAACTTGATTAACTGCAGTTATATTATTTTCATTTATGGATGTTAGTCCTCTGCCCACCAATTCCTCCAACAAGCATTAGCGCATACAAATGAAAGACACCAAAAAAAACAATAGCATCTCTAAGACATCAATGATAATATAGAGAACAAAACCAATTATGCTTCATTTGGAGTATAAACCTAATTTAAAAATAATTTTCTGAAGCCCTGTATCTAGGACTTTCAATTGCATAGTAAATGTTCAAATGGTAGATTAGTTTTAACAAAAAAAAACACACTATTTATGAGTTTGAACAACAAAAACAATCCAAATACATGCAAACTGAAAGGTAGTCACACTACTATCAGTCATGCCGTCATAGAATTATAACGAAATATGTGAATGATTTTAATAATAAAAAGAACAGAAGGCAGGTTGAACACAAACCTCTTGATCTTTTGTTTCACAAGAAAAGATTGATGCACCATTGCCACTTCTTTCATGTCTAACATCATCATCAGCAACACCATCGTTATGGATATGTTGGGACGACGGTTGCACCGGATCTTCTGAAGAAACCGGAGACGGCTTTTCAGGTGGAGGTGAAACCTTGGGCCTCTCATATTGGGTAACGTTGGTCTCTGGATTCCAAAAGTAGAGATACCCAGTCTTACCATCAACTAGCCCTCTCCATGGTTTTGGAAGAGTCGGATCCTCTGGAGCATAGCGGGGACGAGCAGAAGTTGTAGTTGCAGCAGCAGCCATATCAGAAAACCAGTCTCAAGTATACTACACCACACAAACTATATAACCTTTAGGATGCTTGAATAATTTAAAATAAACTACAGATAAATTACCATTGCAGCAAGCATACCGTTCGACTTTTACTAGCAAGACTTTACAGATTAACCATTGATGCCAATATTAATAACAAAATAATTCATGCATTTGCAATTAATGAGAACTAATCCAGAAAGCCTTGCTGAATCAATATCTTTCATAGCACTAAACAAAACCACAGACAACCGATCAACAAAAGGTGGATTAAACTTTGGATTACCAAAAACCCTAAAGATCAACATCTGACAGCTACAAGAGAAGCCTAACCCAAATTTTCGAAAATATAACAACCTAGGCAGTACTAGTACTACATTTCTCATGAAACCACAAAACCCCCAATTTCAATATGCTAAACCAATACTCAACGGAAAACATGGTATTAACACCAGGCTTACTCGTTCGTGGCCTAAAATGCAACAAAATATACTTTAACATCGTTCACAATTAACCATTAACAAAATAAGAATCATCAACATACGCAACATGGATAATCTTCCACACATGCAAATATGCAATATACATTTGAAAGCGTTTTGGTTTATGCATTCATAGCTTAAAATGTGCAACAAAATCAACAGTACTACGAAATGCTTTACTAAATCATTTCTCGGCGAAAATGAGACAAACCCTTGAATAACAACAACAACAACAACATTTCACATTACAAACAGCCATGTCTACTTTTAGCCTTTTTTAGGGTTTTATCCGCGCACAATAAGCATCACATTAGATAATGAAGCGTCGACAGAAACCCTAATTTTGAATAAAAACAACATCAATATGGAGCAAAAAATTACCTGGAGGCGTGTCGATTGAAATGCCGATGGACAACCAGGTGAGAAAAGCGCAAAGACAGGGGAGAACCTCCTTTATCTCTCTAAAGCTTCTTCCTCTAGGTAGCTATGGAGGTATACATATAGGAGGGGGAAAAGGAAAACCCGCTTCGTCGGAGAAGCGTAGAGAGGAAAAAGAAGGGACATAATGACGCCAGGGTATTTATATTGGAACGCGACACGATCGTATGAGGTGCAGATTTCCCATTTTGACCCCCCATGGCTTCTAAGCCAATGCGTACCGGCATGCTGGGTTCAACGGGTTGGAAGCCGCCGGTTTGACGGGCTCGACGGACTGTCGGTACGCCAGCAGCAGGTTCAGCGGCTTGGAACATCGACGGTTTCCACACACCGCTGCGTTTGTGTGTGTTGTGTGTGTCTATGGTGTGTTTGGGAGAGTTGAGTACTAATCAGACAGGGTTCCAGAAGATTAATTGTGGGATTGGGGAAAAGCTAATGTGGCAGTGGGATCGGAAGGATTGAGAGGGTTGAATACGCATAGCCTAAATACACTTAGATTTGTGATTATATAAACAAATATTTGTATTTTTGTAACTAGGTATATATTCTTGCCTAATGTAGCTAGATGTAACATTATAATAGGTTTAATAAAAAAAGTTGATGATATCCTTGTGATAAAATGAGAATACCGATTCGGGTAGATATTGTTTATCCCATTGCAAGTTTTCTCTCTTTGCCTCCTCGTCGTCTTCTTTAATGTCCTTGAGAGGAAAGTAACCATTTCAATTCTAATTTAGATTTTCGATTTCAGCTCACTCTTATCGTGTGGTTTTAATGAAATCCTAACTGGGTAGGAATGCATCTATATTTTTGTGTTTGAAATGAGTAGCAATGTAGATTACTCGTCTATATTTTTGTGTTTGAAATGGGTAGCAATATATACCTTACGATGTGGTCAACCTGGTTTTCTATTCATTACTTATGTCTAGATATGAAAACTTAGTCAATTGTGCCCACCAAATCTCGGTTTCACGGTCAAACAAAAAGCATTTAACATAATTTTGGTAGCTGAGGCAAGGGAGGAGCCAGGAATGTTATTTAGGATGGTTCTCTTAAATAAAAGGTAGAATAAGTATCTAAAGATTCTATGTTGATAGTAATATTCACTAAAAAAAATTATGTGACAAACTAGTTTCATTAAAAAAAATGGAGCATTAATGTTTACATAGGGGGGATTTACTAAATGCTTATCGGTAAGCGTTTATGATATCATATATCTTATTGTTTGGGACATGGACCAAGAAGCTTACTAGCTAAGATGCATAATATATAACCGAGAGTCTTGTTCGGTAAGTAAGAAGAAAAAACTCTTATCCGGTAAGCCTTTACCATGTTTAAGACGTTTACCAACAAACCAATTTGATGACCGAAAATGTTATATCAAGCAAACAGAAATAGAAAAAAAAGACCAAGCAAACAAAAATAGAAACACAAAAAGAAATCGAGCAATCAGACAAATTAATCAAGCTAGTAGAGAAACAAAGAGAAATCAAACCTAGTGTCACAGTGGAGAAGCCATAGAGAAATTGAGAGGTTGGATTGTAGGATATATTGGATTAAGGATTGTAGGATTATGAATAACTTTGTTGAGACTGAGAATAGTTGCATCGGGAGATGGGTAGGAGACTCAGAGGCTGGAAACTAATGACGATGATGGGCGTGAATTCCTTTGGAAACATAAACCCTGGTTTGTAAAGAGTGTGAGCATTGATAAATTGTATATTGGGCTTCAAATCTAGTAATTAAGAGATTTTAAGACCTTGTGCATAAAAAAGGGCAATACCTTATACATTTTTTGGTTGTTTTTAAGACTTTGATAGTATAGATACTCAGTCTTTTGGTTATATACTTATATGTTTGGAATGCCTATAAACTGACCAATTATTAAATAATCAAACCAGTCAAGGCGAAAGATTAGTTGGACTTATATTTAAATGAAAGGGTCTGTTAATTCATTATAAAAAGTGGTTTCTCATCATCGTCTGTCTATCAAAATGTTAGCAAAAGATAGCAATAAACAAAAAATTTTAACACGTTGGGAGCATGATTCAGAATGTAACTATTCCAAAAGTAGCAAGTATATTACAATGAATAGTGTAGAACAAATTGAGATTGATTCATTGACCCATTAACTTTGCGACAAGTCATTTAATTATATAATTATAATTGAACCAACACATACCTTGAATCCAAAAAATATCCGTAATTCTGAGGAATATGGTGGGAATACCTATAAACCTAAGTACAAATGTAATCCCATCAATAGATAAATCTCAAAGGTAAAATGATAGATAATTCCCATAAACTACCATAAAATGCCTTGAAAGGTAGCACTCATTTCAAAAATCATAAGATATCGTAAAGTAAATAGTCAATTATGAATTTCATGCTGTATTCGAAGAAAATCTAAGCAAAAATGCAATTACTTTTTGCATATGTCATACAATAATAATACAAGATAAGGCTACACAAGTTTCGTTTTTCACCACCATATCACCACAGTCCATACATATTTGAGTATCGATGCATAGTGTATGCAAATTGCAACAACAACAAAAACTAGTACACAAGTAACGTTGCTCAAGCCCGTTCCTGATATTTTATAGGCCCTGGGCAATGTTAAAAACGGCTCTCACTAAATACGGAATTTATTTTTATTACGTATTTTTATCATCAAAATGACATACTTTTGAATTAAAAATATACTGGTAATTCATATAAAACCGTTCTCCAAGTATCTCTTGACACAAAATCAATACTATAAAGTGAATGATCAATTAATTTTTAACGAATTTTATTTGCTAATGTAATTGATTATTACATGTTATGATCCTTAATATAATACGAAATTCCTTTTTAGGGTCCTATTAGATTTTAAAAAATTTTGTCTCTTTTATTTGCAAACTCTTTTTGATTGCTACTTGTTTACTATATATTAAAATTTTGGGTCCCTATTTCTCATGGGCCCTGGGCGTAGGGATGTCTGCGTTCCGATTTGGCGGTTTAACCCTATAGATCACAAATCAAACTGAAAGTGACGGTTTATTAATTTTTCAAACGAGCAGTTTGACATTAAGTGCCCCGACCGGTCAAATCGGAACGCCATTATGCAGTTTGGTCCAACCGGTTTAGGTGGGTTAGGCTTTCATGGGATTTAAAACTTAAACATAAAAAACATATATAATTTTTAATTTTATATTACATATCTATTTTAATAAAACAAAATACCCTAAAGTCCACACCTTCATGGCTAAGGCTATGTTTGGCAGACTAGCTGAAAAGTTAGCTGATGACTGATAAGCTAGCTTATGAACGGATTATATTTGGTAAAAACTAGCTTATGAGTATGTAAAATGACAAAAATGACATCTTTAATAAAAAATCAATTAGAAGTACTTTATAATATAATTAAGACGAATTTCTAATAATATAATTAAAATAAATTTCTAATAATATAATATGTTAAATAATACAAACAATAAAAAATTTACATATATAATATATTGAAATAATATAGATTTGATTATTATTATTGTATATACACACTATAAATTTAAAATTTGTTAAAACAAATTTTTAGAAAAAATATACATTAACTTATAATTTAAGTTACTATTAAATATAATAAAAATAAAATTGATCAATTTCACATATCTTAAATAATTAATAATTTTAAAAGAATATAATTAGGAATAAGATATAAATATTTTTTATTAAAGTATTTAACATGTTTTAAGTATATAACATTTTAAAAATTGTTATATTTATTTTTTGATAATTAAATATATTAATAATATCTAATATAATTTATAAAACATATGTTTATGATAGTATTTGTTATTAAAATATGTTTATAAACAGTAACTTTATTATTAAAATATGTGAAAGTTTCATTTTATCTCATTAAACTTATAATCTTTATTTACTTTATATCTTTTAGTTTCCTATATTTCATTTCACGTTTTAGTCATATATCGTATACTGCTTAAAACTTGTTAAAAAACGTGTTTCAATTCAAACAAATTACGCCATTATAATCGTATCGCTGATACCTTCGAAATGAGGCTAATATTGAATATTTGTTGATCTAATTACCGTATTCTATACCATATATATTACGATTATATATTTACTCAAAAATAGTAAAAGGGCTAAAAAATCACTTAATCAAACTCATTAATTAAAATTAAGTTACGGTTTACCCTCTTAGACTTATAATATTGATTCACTTTATACTTTTTTGTTTTCTATATTTCCTTTTACGTTTTAGTCATATGTCGTATATTCGTCAAATATGTTTAAAAAATACGTTTTAATTTTAACAAATCACGTCATTATAATCGTGTCGTATATACCTTTGAAAGGTCTTAATAATAACAATAAAATAGTTGAACAGTTAAAAATGTCATAATCAAACTTTTATTATATATAGCACGATTATATATGTATTCAGGAATAGTTGAGCACTTAAAAAAATCTTAATCAAACTTTTATTATAATAAAAATAAAATAATAATAGTAATAGTAATAGTAATAGTAATCTATCAGAATAAGTTACATCTTTCTCTCCACCGATTCATCATCGTCTTCTTTCTCTCTATGTTTTAATTTAAACAAATAACGTCATTATAATCGTATCGTCGATACCTTCGAAATAAGTCTAATATTGAAATTTTTTTATATAATTATTTTCTTATATACTATATGTAGTACAATTATATATGTATTAAAAAATAGTTGAGGGGTTAAAACCGTCACTTAATCAAACTTTTATAATAATAATAATAATAATAATAATCTCAATAACTTTAAATCGTCTACAACTTCAAATTTTGATTACAAAAAACGCTATATACACAATGACGAGCGGTGAAGCATGGGTATCAAAACCTTGTTAATAACATTTAAAAATAAATACTATATAATATATAATTTAATTTCATTAATAATTATTTTTAATTACTAAAAGTTAACATTTATCAATAACAAATAATAGTTATTTATTAATAATAGATATATAATTTAACTAACAATAGTTAATATTAATAAGGTTAATAATGGAAAAAGTTACAAAAAACTCTTCATAGGCTACTCAAAGTAGCTTATCAAAAAGCCAGTTTATAATCTACTTTTGGTCTTACCAAACATGTACACAGAAAATAAGTTAACTTATTTTTACTAAACAATGCCTAAGTTTATTTGAAGTAAACAAAATTCGCAAAAAAGTAAACTGAATCCACAAAATATTAAACAAAATATACCAATTTGGGATTTTAAATTATGTTTTTATGTTTGGGCTATTAGGCTATGCGTAGCGCCGGTTGGGGCTCGACGAGCTTCCAAGGTGGTTTGCAGCGGGCTAGGGCGGTGTGCGCTACTTCTTCAGCGGGCTTCTTTAACAGCTTCTTCAACAGCTTCTTCAACGACAACCACGACTCGATCAAGCCGCTAGTCTTCCTCACTCACACTCTATTTTTTTCATTTTTAAACTGAAATATATATGTATTAGGTGTTTGGTTTAGTGGGTTGTGGTACTTGATAGAGTGAGCTTGTGGGAGCTTATAGTAGGTTTATGGTAAAACTAATGTGGTAGAGTAAGCTTGTGGGTTCAGTGGGTTGCGCTACTGATAGCCTTATAACTTAGGTATTTAGTCTTGTATTAAAATAAATAAATAAGAATTGTATATATGTAATCGGCGGTCAGTTTGGTCCAAATCACCCAAAAAAAAGTTCTAAACCCCAGACCAGACCTAAAGTTGAAATTCAAAAAGTCTAAGGACCTAATGTGTAAATTCCAAAACTTCAGGGACATAATGTGTAACTTATCAAAGTCCAAAGACCTGTATTGTAAATTCTCAAAAACTCAGGAACCTAATGTGTGAATTCTAAATGTTTATGTACCTAATTTATAAATTCACAAAAACCTTTTTATACACATTAAACTTTTAAAAATGATATACACATAAACATCTAAAAAGTTATACATTACACATCTACTTTTTTAATATAAACATTATATACACATCTAAAAAATTATACATTACACATCTAACTCTTTTAAAAACATTATATATACATCTAAAAAATTACACGTTACACGTCCATTTAAAAAAAAGTTTTTTACACTTTGCATATTTAACCATTTTATACAAATTACCCATCCAAACAACCTATATACATCAAAAAGTTAAAAACATTTTATACACACCAAGAAAACAATAATTAAAAAAAAACGTACATAACCTAGGAAAACCATATCTTTAACAACAAAGAGTTAAAAAGCTTACTTCTTGAGTCATTGATATCTTTAACAACGGGAAAGATGAATTTCTTTCCTGAACAAAAAACCACATGCGTTTTTCTTGATGGTTAACCGACAAATCACGGATGAAGTCGATCTCTTGACTCATTTGAATAAAAAAAGAAAGAAGCGGAAAATAGAGGAAAGTTGGTCCCTACAAGAAGGAAAATATGAAGAAAAAAAGGGAGAGTTTTTGAAGGTTTGTGATTTTAAAAAATGAAAGTCATGGTAAGGGTGGCGTTTATGGGGGGTGGGGAAGAGTTGGTCGGCCATGGTCAACAAAAAAAAAGGAATTGTTTAACCTATGGCTGATACGTGGCAAAATAGGAAGTCCGCTATTAGCAGAGAAGGGGTGAAATTGTAAATATGGGTTATATAGGGGGCGAAGGTGTATGTCGTTCAACAACAAAAAAATGTAATTTTTTAAACACCTCCACTAATAGCAAATGTCGTTTTTAGCGGAGGTCGCCAGTTTGGCCGAAAAGGGTGGCCCGCTATTTGGGGAGTCCATTTGGGAAGAAGTTAGTTATTTTGAATGCTTTAGGAAGAAAATGGTTAGGAGACATTAACGATATTTTTAAAAAGCTAAAAATAACTTTTTTATATTGGTTTAAGACATTTTATAATAATATAAAATTCAAAAATATTCAATAATTCATTTATTTTGAAAGTATTTACGATAAAATTATAGTGGTATAATTTACAAATAATAATATAATAAACGTCTTTTAGTTAATCCATGATTATGTATTTTTAATATGATAAGGTTGTACAATGAAAAATGAAAACATAAAAAAATGTAAAACATGTTGTTTCTTATGCATTCTTGATATTTAATAATAAGATTAAATAAAAAATATTTAATGTTTGACTCATTTCGAAGGTATTGATGAGACGATTATAATGTTATAAATTGTAAAAAAATAAACATAATTTTAATGCATTTTAGTTCATAATATACAATTATTTATGTTATATAATAAATGTGTAAAATAAAAAATGAAAAATTATAAAATTAAAAGTAAAATAAATAACTAACTAACGATATGAATACTACCTAAAAGTATAGAACTAAAAGTACAATTAATAACCAACTATATGAAAATGCAGGGTATTAAATAAGATGATACGTGTCAATTAGATAAACCTAATTAAACTGACAATGTAAATTGCGTCTAACTACATGTTTAGGCAGGAAAAATACTGAAATCAGTTTAACAGAAAGCGACACGTGTCATGCTAGTTGTTTATTTGTTATATACGTAGACATATACAACAACGAATAATGTGGTAAATGGATAACAAAAAATTGTTTATCCATACCAAGGTTGTTAAAATCGCGATCTTGATCGTAGGATCGTACCACCTCGAAAAAGCTTGTCGGATCGCATACGGGATCGTAATCGGTAGGATCGTAAGTGAGATCGTAGGATCGGATCGTGAGATCGTAGGATCGGATTGTAAGATCGTATAGCTATCCGATCCTACTTGCTTCCTTTTTTTCCTTCAAAATCAACAGGTCTGGTACAAAGAGAGGATTGTGTACAATCTTATGACTCACAATATATCTTTGTTCTCTCTGTGAACCACCACCGATACTGTTTTTTGTGTGAACCAGAACGACCACATCAACCATTTTACTTGTACAGATTTGCAGGTCTATTAATGGTTGATTGCCATTTTGATTTTGGTGTTTGAAATTTGAATAAAAAGTGAAATCGCTGAGAGGAAATCAATGAAAGATCAAAGATATAATGGAGTTCGTTGAAGGAGAATAGGGAGGGGGAAGGGACGCAGAAGGAAGAAGATTGAAAAGATGGGTTGGGGAAGACGGTGGAGGATAGGACTTTAAGGGTGGCAGGTGGCTAGTTGGCTACTCCACACATAAATTATGTATTATATAAGTCATAATAATCAATAACATATGTCTAATGGTTTTCTAAAATATTTAAAAGAAAATAAATATGTTAAATTACCAAAACACCCATGATCTAAGAAATTTTGTTAACAAAACTAGCCGGAAGGACGAAACAAAATAAAAACCACGAGGATGAACAATGATATTTTGATTAACTTAAATAAATCAAGAGAATAGTGAAGTTGATAATAATCTCTCGTTATAATTTTTAGACATAGAGAGAGTCAGATATCTGTTAAACAAAAGATGTGAGGGAAGATCTTATGATAAAACATTATAACATATAAAAAAATTAGTGAGTTGTGGTAAGATCTTATGATCCCGATCTCGATCTTACGATCCGATCTTGTGAAGACGAAAACGATCTTAAGTAAGATCTCGATCTTGATAACATTGATCCATACGATACACATAAAAATGTTAGGTAAATAAATAATAGATAAGTGGGTAAATGAATAAAAGTTTATTTACGTATATCCTTATGCAACAGGTCGGAACATAACAAATGAAGGGTTTACCTTTACCCATTGTCGGACTACTTGCTAATGAATCATCGATAGTACTAGTCGTTTACCAAACGCTTACTCAAGTTTGCTTACCAAGCTAAATTACCTAACCGAATGAATATGACAAAGACCAAAAACTTACCTAATAAGAGTTAAAGAAAGAAGGAGGGTCTTGCCCGGTAAGTAAGGGTGAAAACTCTTACCGAGTTACCGTGGTTCGTGCCTACTTGGAAATTTGTTGCATACGATACCGTTTTGGTTAGGTAAGTGACAAGGTTGAATTTTATCAATAAACATTTACTCAAGTAAACATTTGGTAAACGACCCATAATATAAATTCCAATGGAAGCAACTACGAGGCTGTTTATCAAATTTTTTATTAAATCCTGTATGAATAAATTTGTTGTGTTGTTTACTTTTTTTCCTAAATCGACAACCTTATTGATCAAAATGACAATTTTACCCATAAATACAAACGATAAAAAAATATGTGGGTAAAATATTAATCTGAATAAAATTCAATAGATTTTTTTTTTGCCACACCTTCTATTTTATCATCTATCTATCACAACTATTTTAAGAGGCAAGTGAGACCAAATCCACCAATCTTATTTTACCAAATTTTTGTTCATCCACAAAAATTCCAAAATTAAAGTTTCATGTAATGCAGGTTCTAGAAAACACTTGAAATCAAAAATGGTGTAATATTGGTGTGGTTGCTGCAGGTGCTAAAAATCGAAAAATCTATAATTTTTGTGTAGTTGTTGCATCCCCAAGTCGAAAAGAGAGACAAGAGGAACAAGATTGTGAGATAAAAAATTGAGTTGAAAGAGATGTGGGTTTTAGTTTTCGGGTTTGCATCGTGGGGAAAGAGATATAATAAAAAAATTTGTGTTAACAGGAACAGATGGGGTTCCTTCTCGGAGATGCAGGGGCGTTTAAGATTTCTTGATGGAGGGTCTCATTGGAGAAGAACCTGTGGTTGAGCAGGGACAGCAGGGGTAGAGGTGGCAGGAGAGGCCAACGAATAACGGTGGCAGACGACCAACAGTGGCCATCGAACACCACCGACGAGCAAGTGGAAGAAAGTAGCTAGGGTTAGCTGGTAGCGTGAAAGAAAGAAAAGTGGAGATGCTCTTTTATTTTTGTTTAACAAGGGTATAATTGTAAAATAAATGTCTGAATGGGGACAAGTGGCATGCCATTAGGTCGTTAGGTCATTAGGATAAGTGCGAATAAGCCATGATATGAGTCAGTAGGTCGTTAGTAAACAACCCTATATGTCTGTGCGAATACACCGGTTTAGCCATTAAGCCAATTAAGTCATTAGTAAACACACCATACATCAAAGAAATGAAAGAACTAGCTCCAAGGGTTGGAACTGAAAAGGGACGTAAAGAGTCGTTTTCGAAACTCTAAAGTTTTGGTTCACAATATTTGACAATTTGTTAAAAATAACAGGTGAATTCAAACCTTTCTACGTTTCGGAACAAACCGTGACTAGACATAATTTCAACTCAGCCAAAGGATTGTGTAACTTCACCCACCACAGTGACCACACCCTTTTATCATGTCACGTAAGGGTGTCTTTTGTCATTACTCAAGACCCTCCCCCACACACTTTAATTCCCATATGGATAATATACCCCACATCCCAAGAAAATTTCAACACTTGTTATGAATTATGATACATCTCAAAATCAAAACATTTGTATTTTTAGGCAGAAAATAAATTACAACTATGTGTTCATTTATTTTCATCATCATAAAAATCAACTTCTACATTTTATTTGTTTCGTAGAAAGATTAATATTTCTTCGATGGTAAACACCTAAACGATAAGTTAACGTCTACGATAGTCAAAGGTTTAAATGTTATGTAAAAGTATTCATAACCTTAGGCTGTGTTTGGCAAAAACAAGCTAGCTTGCAAGCTAGTCCATCCAAACATGTACCATAAGCTAGCTTATTGAAACGCTACTTGGAGTAATTTTTTAGGAACTATTTGTAGCCTTTTGCAATTATACCCTTGTTAATATTAATTATTATGCCCCAAAATACACTTTTTGGTCATTTTACATACTCATAAGCTAGTTTTGGCCAAACATAACTTATTCATAAGCTAACATAGGCTGTGTTTGGCAAAAATAAGCTAGCTTATAAGCTAGTCCATCCAAACATGTACCAGAAGCTAGCTTTTTGAAACGCTACCTTGAGTAGCTTTTGAGGAGCTTATTGTAGCTTTTTTCAATTATACCCTTTATTAATATTAATTATTAAATTCAAAGATACCCTTTTTGGTCATTTTACATACTCATAAGCTAGTTTTTGCCAAACATAATTTGTTCATAAGCTACCTTATTAGCTACTAGCAATGTTCTAAAAAACGCGTTATGGCGGCGTTATGGCGCGCCATAACGTCGAGGCGCAGCCTTGCCGCCACGTTAAGGCCCGTGGCGTCACTTTAAGGCGTGGTGGGTTATATGGCGCGTTATGGCGCGTTATGGCGCGTTACGGCGCGTTACGGCGCGTTACGACGAGTTATAAGGCGGGTTATAATGCGTGATCTAATTTTCTGAAATCGTTTTTATAGGCTTTGTATATTTGTTATCAAATAATCAATGCATGTATCTTCTTTTTTTTATAGGTCTTATCAATTTTAATCACTATTGTTCAACNACTATATATATAGATTTGCCGCCTTAAGTCACGCCTTGAAAAACGCCATAACCTCGCCGTAACTCGTAAGGCTTGAGGCTTGACCTCGCCGCCGCGCCACGCCTCACGCCATTTAGAACCTTGGCTACTAGCAAGCTTATCAATCAACAGCTAACTTATCAGCTAGTTTGCCAAACATAGCCTTATTAGTTACTAACTAGCTTATTAGTCAACATCTAGCTTATCAGCTATTTTGCCGATTGCGAAACACAACCTTAATTTGACATAAATTATGTTTTGTCTTGATCGATAATTAATTTCGACATTTGACAAATTAAACTAAAAGTAATATTTATCTTTTACCAAATGTAACACTATTGATATAGATTTTTCAACTACCAATTTTGTCGATAGGATTTATAAAATATATATATATATATATATATAGGGTCAGGTTCAAATGTGAACCACTTTTTGGTTGTGAAC
>LUCG01056039.1:0-17376 GCA_001633085.1 Carthamus tinctorius | reverse complement strand
CATTTCTCTTGATAATTCCTCGAGCTTGAGTATAAATGAAATATCTACACTAAGTAAGAATAAAGGTCATCGTTATTTCATCAGTCCTAGGAGAGCTTGGACCAATTGACAAACATTTCTCTTGAACTTACCTCTTGTTCTCCCATGAAAACACCAATGGCTCCTCTTCTAACACTTGACAAAGATTCAAATGGAAAGCCTGTCACTATGACTCTCTATAGAGGAATGATTGGCTCCCTGATGTATCGTACAGCGAGTCGACCTGATATTATGTATGCTACATGCTTGTGTGCTCGTTATCAGACTAAACCTAAAGATTCTCATTTGACCGCTGTAAAGCGGATCTTCAGATACCTGAAGGGTACACCCAATCTAGGTTTTCGGTACTCCAAAGACTTAGGGTTCGATCTAATTGCATACTCTGATAGTGATTTTCCAGGTTTTAAACTGGATAAAAAAAGCACCACTGGTGGGTGCCAACTACTAGGTGGCAAGTTGGTAAGTTGGACAAGCAAAAAGCAAAACTCTGTATCCACTTCTACTGTAGAAGCAGACTATGTCGCTGCAGGTAGTTGTTGTGCTCAAGTCCTTTGGACGAGAATTCAACTATTGGACTATGACATACAACTATCTAAGATTCTTATATACTACGACAACACTTCAGCCATTGCCATTGCCATTGCCAACAATCCGGTTTTACACTCTGAGACCAAACACATCTAGATAAGATATCACTTTCTCACGGATCATGTGATGAATGGTGATATTGAACTTCATTTTGTTCCCACTGAATATCAACTCCCTGACCTTTTTACAAAATCTTTAGATGTAACAAGATTTAACATGTTAATCAACGAACTGGGAATGTTGAACCCTGATGATTAATTTTATCAGTGAGCAACTGTATTTAGTGACCTATCTCTCACTAATCATCTCCATGTCACTAATGGTGTACTTCCAGGTATGTCCCTGAACTTTCAAACCTTATCACATTTAATGTGACAAGAGAACTTTTCTCAAAGCAGCTCTTATTGATAAGCTCTCTTATTTCGAGAAATCTTAATCATCATGAAAGAGGAAACGTCCATAAATTAAATAATCATTTTTAGAAGTTTTCATTTGGCTCGATACGACACATATGGGATGGTTACTGTTCCCCACTATGTTTGTCAGGCGCGTCTAGGCCCGTGAACCAACCTTTTTCATCATTACGTTTCAATGTAAGCCGCTTATTCCACTCTCCTTTTCCCTCGTCTCTCTCCTCATAGAAGTATAAATACCTCTATTTCCTTCCTTGACACTCTTTACGCTCACATAATTCTCAAATGAAAAAAGGCATTTTACTCTCAATCTTGTGCACTCAGGATCTCCTAAGAACACCAAGAACACGCAGTACTTTCACACACTCTCCTTGTTACGTTATGTTTCTCTACCTAAATATTCTTCTACTCAAATTCTGGAGATTGATCTTTGCTATAAAACAAGCCAGAATGCATCACTTCTTCTTTGAAAATATTTAAGATCACTCCGTTTGATCTTGAAATAAACCATAAACCCAAAAAAGTTTTGCTAAAACTTCAAAAAGAGGGTTTCTCTCATTTCTTTTGAGAAAAACACTCAAAAATGATTTTGGTATATTTCATCAAACATCATTTTTTACCTTTTTGCAACTTAAATCTTATTTCTTTTAAGATTTAAGTGTCTAATCTATTCTGTGTAAAAGGACTCCACCATTTATGGACACATTTTCAAAACTTGTCCAAAAATGAAGAAGAATCACATATTTTGGATATTTAATCATCCTTGTACATGTTTTCTTATTGATCATGTTACAGATGGCCTCCTCATCCATTGCTACCAAGAACACCGCTGAACAAATTCAGGATGAACATCAAGTCACTCAAGATCAGGCACTACTTGAACTTCCCATGGTCCTCTCAATCCATAAGGTAGAATGGAAGTCAAACAACTTCCTAGGACTATTCAAGTTGCCTAAGGGGAAAGACCATCTCATTCCTTCCAGAGACTTCCTTCTCTCATCTCCTCTGAAGACTGCCTTCACCATCGACACTTCCCTCAACAGGGAAATCCTTACATCCCTCTGGACAACCGCCAAAGCAGTGACTAAGACTGATGCTGAGGGTGTGGAACAAGACATGATCAAATTTCGCCTCAAGGACGAGGTACTCTATTTCGGTGTCAGCGCCCCGTGAAAAGCTCTTGACATCACTCCCTACAAAGAGGTACCCTGATCCCCCCACCAGAGAAGAAATCATCGCCTTCTTTGACAGAATTCAAATCAACTGGCCTGAAAAAGATGGTGTTGTTGTCAAGAATCCCTCCACCATCAAGAAGACTTGGCTAAACGCCGCGTTTGGCTACATCTGGGGAACCTTCATTCAGTGCCTCACTGGCAACGTAGGTAGCACTGATCAGGCATCCTGGGCCACTACTCAGATGGCCTATGCAGCCATCACCAACAAACGTTTCGACTATGCTTAACTCATTTTCGATGACATGGTGAAAAGGGTACGTGACGAACAACGAACAAAGTATGTCCCCAATTCATGATTATTCTCAGCGGTAGTCGCTCTTCACAAGAAGAATGATTACCCTTACTTAGACAAGGACAACACCAAAAATCCTACCATAGGTGTCAAGTCCCTGGATCACTCACCTCAGGACACTGATGTTCCTCTCAGTGAGGTGCTTGTAATCCTCGTTGAAAAGGAATTAGTACCTCCCTCCTCTAATCAATCCAAAAAGACCAAGAAGACCTCATGTATGATCTCAATCTCTATACCTTCTTCTTCTACTTTGCATGCTTCTATGTCAGTGACTAACCCTTCACTGACTTCCCCAGCTGCAAACCTTTCATTGCTGAAGTGACCCCCTCAATCTTCAGCTACCACCTCTTTCCTAAGCCAAGCGTCCGAAGCACACTGACGCTAAGAAAGGCAAAGCTTGGAAGAACATCAAGGACATGGTCACTGGTAAGCGACTGAAACTCACTGTCCTTGATTTTCTCCTTAAACAATCTTTCTCATCTCTCTCTTCTAAACCCTCAGGTGGACACTCCACCACAAATGAACCTGGGGCATCTACTCTCGAGATCCCAGCAAACAGGGATGACAATCCTTCTGATGCCATCCTAGCCTCAGGTAACAATCAAATACTTACCATCTTTCCTTCTATGAAAGCCAATGAGTCTTCTAGTGCTCACTTGGCTACTAACAGGTTCATTTCCAACACATGAGGCTGTGGAATGCATCGATCTAGATGTATCCACCTTTGACGACTTCCAGCTTACTAACCTTGAACGTCAGCTAAACGAAGCTGAGAAGCTGAAGCTGCTCTTCAAAAGAAGGTTGCTGGTGAAGCTGACAAGCTTCGAGTCGTAGCTGAAGAGTTAGCTGCCACCAAGGCTGCCGTAGATGAAGCTGAAGCTAGGGCACGCGACACTGCTACCTCCTCCTCCGTCAACGCCAACAGAGGGCTGTTCCTCTCCATACCTTGCCTAGATACCATTCAAGAGAAGGTGTCGACTATTGCTGATGCCTCCACCTCCTTGTTCGAGTCATTTAAAGACCTACAGGCGACAAATCTTCCAGGTATCCAATCAGCAATCTCTACTGGATCCTCCTCCCTCACCACCTTTCAGATAGAAGTGGTGATACACCTGGATGCACAAGAAGTTGGGCTTCATGCCCTGAATGAGAAGGTTGCTGCCCTATCTCACTCAATCTCTATGCTGCCTCCTCCTGCTATTCCTCCTATGCCCTCCTTCAACAATAATGATCGGGCACTACTGGAATCTGTTGCTGCCTTGCTGATCTCCAACACTCCCATTCAAAGGAGCATGGCCTCTCTGCTGCAGCAGTGTGTCTCATCAAATGCCCTGTCCAGGCAGAGCGCACTTGCTGAGGGGGAGAGACAGCAGTAGCAGCCTCGGCAATAAATCATCGCTCCTCCACCAAAGCATGGTCCTTCATCCTGGCAATTAAGGGATGAAGCGACGGATGTAGAAGATGATGATGATGAAGATGCAGCAGACACCAGCCCCTGCAAAGAGGTTGATGAGGGTGCTAATGACGATGACGATTATGTGTATGATGATGATGAACTATTCATTATTCAGAAGGTCCCTCCTACATCGGGTGATGCATCCATCCCTGAGAACTCTGAAGCTAGTAATGAAGCTTCAGGAGGTATACAACCTGAGGGGGGGACTCCAGGTAAGACCACAAACCTAAACCCTTCATCCGCTTAATCTGATAACTCTGACCTTCTACTCATCTCCACCATCCTGAATAAATCCAAACCCAAACCTCAACCTGAAACTATAACCCTTTCTGATACATCCTCAAAGTTTAGCCCTCAACCAAAACCACCAACAGAGACAACTCTTGTTCTAATCCCTGAAACTGAAAACCAATCTCAACCTGAACCTCAAACCCAAGCTAATACTCAAACAGATCAACCCCATGGCATCATTACTGGAACTGTCGCACTAGATATCATTGACATATTCTAAAGGAGCATAAATGTCGCCTCTAAACACCCTTCTTCCTTCCACTGAAATTATCCCTTACCAAAATCCTACACCCCTGAGCACCCATAATCCCTCAACCTCCCAACCTTCAACATCCCATCAAAACCAACAATAGCCTAAAGAAAACTACTCTTCATCAGACTCTTTCTCAACCCCTCCCTCTTCTCCCAAGTCATCCCCCTCAAACCTCTCTCCAAGATCTGAAGGAGAGAATTACACTTATCTCCCAATAGATATCTCTGACGATGATGATCTATGTGTTAACAGGGATGAACGCTTAAAGGCCGTGGTAGAGCAACTCGAGAGTACAAAAGCAAAAATACCTCTTCGTACCTTTTGTGACTCTAAGTCTGCCTATCAAACTCCTGAGGAGTACGAAGAAGGCATGCAAGCCTAATGTGAGCAAGAGAGACATCAAGTCGAGAAGCCTTCCTCACTACTAAAGCTACCAAAAAGCTCGCTGCTAGCTTTGTCAGGGAAGATGAGGAGATAAATGATGATCCTATCACTACTCAGAAGGTTGCACTTAATGTGTTCGCCAAACAAAAACATAAAAAGCAGTTGGAGGAAGAGGATGACGAGAAAAGGTGGTGCAGAGATGGTCTACATCTCAGGAAGCATGACTCTCCAATCACAGGGATCTCACTGATGAGGACATGAAAAAGAGGTAACCGTCCTGGAACCATCTTCATCATTGTGAAGAGACCTGAAAGCAAGGATGCACAACACACTCTTGATAAGTTAGAAAGATACAACTTATCAGAGTGGACTGAAATCAGGAAGCTTCTACCTAAGGTTAATTCAAAGTACAAGCAACAGGTAGAAGAAACCATTAGTGGACTCGTTGCCAGACTCAGAAGATCCATCGATGTCCCTGACACCTTGATCGAACCTCCTCAACGTGCTCATCCACCCCCTCGTCGATATGGTGGAAGCTCTTCTATGAGATTCACTCCCTACTACACGACTCCAGGATCTCTCCCATACTCTTACTGTAACAACTCGTCCCACGTCGGTTGGTGAGGGGAACAAAGCACTCTTTATAAGGGTGTGGATAACCTCACTTGGTATGAGGCCTTTTGGTGTGTGGGTTCAACCAAAAAGTAAAACCGTAAGGGTGCATGGACTTGGCCCAGAGCGGACAATATCGTGTCACGGGTTCTGGGGGCGTTACAGATGGTATTAGAGCTAGACCTGGACCGATGTGCACAACGAGGGCATTGTGTCCTTGGGGGGGAGAGTGTAACAACTTGTCCCACATCGGTTGGTGAGGGGAACATAGCACTCCTTATTAGGGTGTGGATAACCTCTCTTGGTATGAGGCCTTTTGGTGTGTGGATTCAACCAAAACGTAAAATCGTGAGGGTGCATGGACTTGGCCCAAAGTGGACAATATCGTGCCACGGGTTCTGGGGGCGTTACACTTACACTGACATCTCCATGCTGAATCTATCCTTCCCTGAAAGTATCACTCTTCACGGAAGGCAAGTGATCAAAGAACCTGTTTACGGACTATGCTATCTTGATAGACATCTTACACTCCGTTTTCAGAGATTTGAAGAACTGCCTATCACTCCCGCTGATCATCTCATTGATGTCCTATGCTTCACATCAGATGATTCTACTCAAGAAGATTCATATGCCTTTGGTCAAGCCATCATAAAGATTCTAAGAGAATGAATGGCCGCTGGTGAACATATTGACCCCTTTCATGGAAAAGAAGAAGACACATTTGGCTAGGGACAATCTTTGTAAATTACTTTCAGTATGTATTAATGTACTTGTATATTTCCATTTTCTTGTAATCCATCAGTTTCAAGATTAATGAAAGTATTTCAAGTGCAATGTACTTCATCCCATCATAGTACTAAAAAGATCCCTGAAATCAGTAAGTGGGATACGTACCTTTATGAGTTCTATTTCCTTTCTGTTTAAGCTAAACTTAGAAATTCTTCTTTGTTTCTAGAACTAGGCAATTTCTCCATTGTCTAATCATTATCATTTAGGGGGAGATTGTTGATCCAGCTCTCCTAAGACCTGATAAAATGATAATGATCCTGATTCTATACTTAGTGTTTAGATGCTTTGCTTTTATTAAAGCTTGACGAATCATCACTGAGTCTGTTCAGTGATCCTTCTATGTTATCAGGCTATACAACTTCACTGCTCAATCAGGAACAACGAGCCATTAAGTCTCTTCGGTGATCGCTGAAACTGATCACCAGCAAGGCATCCCCTGAAGACAAAGAAGTCATGCTCAAAGAACCATCAGCGAGGTCGAAGAATTAGCTAATGACAGAGACATCGTTGCTCGTGATCTGAAGACGGATTCAGTGATAGCAACCTGTCCAGAACATGCATAACAATCTGAAGACATCAAGATACAGCGACCACTAATCATCATCAGTATCAGTGATCTACTTGCTGATCAGGATCTTGCCCCCTGAAGATTATACTTGTCTTATTACCTAATGCACAAAAGGATTACCTGCCTTACTAACACATAGTACAAAAGGACAGTCACTTTACTGTTCCCTCGGTACTTATCAGCCCATAAGGCATCTGTTCACTATAAGCACTCATTTGCTCTTATACGCATGGGTATTTGTTTATAGTAAATAATACACTTGGACCACCCAATACACAACACGTGTAAAAGGTGATCATGCCATGCATTTAATGCATGGGATATATATTGAACATAAAGAGTATTCTTCAAATACTCTTCCTCAAACTCTATATCCAAAATCCTTATTCCTATCCTTCCTCTTCTAAATTTTTTAGTCTCAGAAATTATTTTATCCCGAAATGTATACTTTTGTTTCTCCAAAGAACATTGTTATGTCTCTCAAGCACTTGCAGTTGGTTGATGATTATGTCTAAAAGCTATATTCCAATTTATACTAGTTCGTTAGTATGTTTGCTGGTGTATAAAAGAGGGGAATGATGTCATGGATTATGTCATCTTCTGTGAGTTCCTTGCCACAGAGATTAAGACACATTTTAAGACACAACATTTCTTTGTTAAAACCAATCACCTTGTAATCAAGTGAGTGGGTTTCATTCGACTGTACGATTAGTTGGGGAAGTATATATATACCTGCCACTAAACCACATAAACTACAACGGTTAAGCTTTCGCTTAGTGAGCACAAACCTAAACTCTATGATAATCATACAACATGATCATAAGCGTAAAATATGTTGGGTGCAAAATCAGATTGTATCCGAGATCACAAGATGTTGTTTAAATAGAAGTCAAAGGCAAAGTCAAAGTCAAAGTCAAAGGTTAATGTTTTAGTTGTTAGTTGTTTACTTTGTAATAGTTTTGTAATGTTAGGGTAGAAAGTGTATTTGTTGAATAGTGTAGGGTTTAATGGGTTTGAGTATAGAAAGCCCAAAGTGAGTTCAACTTAGTTAATGCGCTTCATTGTAAACAGAGAGTGATATTGAGAGCTGAGTGTTAACTGTGTGTGTTCTTGGTGCGAATACTGTGTGTATACAGTTTCATCAAGATCAATGAGATTTGGCACATCAATTCATTCTCTACTGGTTTGCATGTTGTTTGGAACTTGAATCTGGAACAACAAAATAATATTGGCATGCATCATAACCATTCCTCAAGGTGCAAGCACCAAGAGGATCATAACTGACACTGGTACCAGGCCTCTTGATCCCTTTTAGTCCACACCATAGTGTCACCACCATAATGTGTCATATCATAACTATTACATGCCAGTCTAACATAACCACATAGCATACATGACCATTACACATATCAATATTGAGCACAGGTTAATGTACTCACCTGTCAACGATGTCCAACAACAAGTACTTTAAACACCACACGTGATTTAATTCAAAGTACCTATAACACACATACAACGTACACATAAATAGGCTACTCCAAAATGAGTTATGAAACCGTACCCGACCCTTAAACCTTAGGCATAGAAAAACCATCCCATAGGTTCTCAATTTCTACCAACTAAACTTTTTTTGGCTTTACTGGACAGAAAGATTTCGCGAACGCGAGATCTGGGTTTCACGAATGTGAGCTGATAACTAAAATGAGTGAAAAACCGAAGATGATGCTTCGCGGCGCAAAGGTCTTCGCGACGCGAGATTCTTGCTTGACAACGTGAGAGTTGTCCAAGGGATTTTCGCGAACGCGAACCTTCTGCTTCGTGACGCTAAACGAGCCTATATCGGCCTACACGCGATTAATCGCCCTATTAGTCGAGGTTTTCATCTCTAAACCTAAAATCTGCCCCTTTGGATCAATTTAATGCATACAATCGATCCCAAATCAACTATTATCAACCCATTAACATAAACCAAGTCTAAAACACTCAATTGATGATCTATTGATCATCAGTTTCACAACTAAACCAATCAAAACCCTAACCTTTATCTTAGACTTCAAATCTTACAATGAAACAAGGAAATAAGGTTCATACCTTGAAGGATTTCACTAAATCACACATGAACACTTGATTGCTACAACGATTTGATGATCTTTTCCTTCAATTGAAATCTCCAATCGCCAAGAGCCTCTCTTCCTCTCTCAAAATCGTTTCTAGGGAGATTATGAGAGAAGCTAGGGTTTTCTAACCCCTTATATACATGCCACTACCACCCTTTACTTTGAGGAATGACCCAAAGGTCCCCTTCTGCAATTCACACAATTACCCTAAAAGTTAACATAACACATAATTAACACCGTTAAAACATAACTTCGGAAAACTGGGCGTTACATATGATAAAATTAATCAAAGAGCACGTATGTAACTAAATAAAATTTGACCAGTTATGTATATACTATGGCTTGCAGTGAGTCCTAAAAACTAGGAATGAATACTGACCTTTAGATCAAACCTAGATTTAATCCTAACCATTTAAATTGGCCTATTTTATAGTTATCTCCCCCAAACTCGTACGCTACTCCCCTCTCTCCCTCTCCTCCTGCTTCTTCTCCTACACGACCTTAGACATCGTCCACGCCCTCAGACCACGCCCTCAACCATCATCTTCTTCTTCTCCATGATCCAGCCTACCATGCTCCTCTTTGCCCACTTCCCATGAAGTTCTCTGCATGTTTTCTCCATGAATTTCATTTCGAGCGGATTCTAAACCCCTGAAATCCAACGATTAGGATGAAGTTCTTTACCGGTTAATTTAAAACCCTAACCCACCCAGCCCACTCCCTCTCCACCACATTTTTCCCCAAATCCTTTACACCACATAGCTCTCATGAACCCATGAACGACTCCTTAAACCCACATCCCCTCCCTTTTTGTATTCTGGCCTAATTGCTCAGTATAAATTAGAAGATTGCAACTCTGAAACAATTAGCGTTGTAAACCCTCGTCATGCCTGATATTGTTAGGGTTCTACCACCAAATTTACACCAGGCGGATGTTTAACCTTGATTTTTGTGAACACGAGGTCCAAGTTGGGGCTTTTCTTTGCTATAACCGAAATGGATTTGTGTGCTTCATCTTCAAGCAATGCCGGTGAGTTCATCATCTTTGTCGAGTTTGAGAGCCCCATGAGTTGAAGAAGTGAGGGAAACAACACGGTGAGTGAATTATGTTATTCCTATTCCATTAACATAATCTCTTACTTAAGATCTTCCGTATTGTTCTTGAATAGATGCAACTGCTTACATAGATTTTTGTTTTCAAGGTCCCAGAAATCAGCTCCTTTTTCCCTTTTTCCCATGTGTATTGAGTAATCCATTCTTTTGCTTTTTGTCTATATATTCATGTTCTCACATATGAGTATGTGTGGATGAATCATAATCAATTTGTCTAATTCGATGCTTATGAAGTTAATAGTCCATATAACATATTGTTGTTTCCAAATTCTCAGAGAAAGTTTTGTTGAAGCTATTGAAAAATCGAATACCGTTATGGGATTAAAAAGTTTCTTCTCTCCTTCTTAAAGGTAATTTGGGAAAATAATATTGAATTCATTTCATATATTTAAGTTTCAACAAGTATTGTGATTACATTTTATTGTCATTTTATATCAATTGTTTTTTTATAAGGTTATATTTCAAGTGGTTTATTGGCAGCCACCAAGGCACAACCCATTTGTGTTTAAATCTGGACTTCATTTAGAATCAGAAGAGGTAAGCGCTCAGCTAAGCCCATTTGTGTTTTACCTTTCTTTAAAATCACATACACATACACAATAAATATAGAAGTTCATTTATCAATACATATTTGTTTATAGTGTCATCACTGTAATTACATTCAAGTTCTTTGGCATACTATCGTGCTCCTTCAAGTGTATTTGCTTTCTTCATTGTGTTCTATATAATTAAAAAAATGCTTGATTTAGATACACTCCCTTCAATTGTTTTTCCTTCCCCATGGATATACATGATAACACATAAATGTTTGTCATTTTGATGTTTAGGCCTTAGGGTGGAGGTACTTGATTGACTTTTTTGTAAGCATCCTCATTATTTATAACACATACTTAATTGACATATTTAGTCACTGCATTTGTATTTGCAGACTAGTTTTTATGTATAAAGGAAATTCTTGTAGTTGAATTATCGAGGCAACTACATTACTGTCTAAAGCAATTTCAAGTGAGGTAAGACTTTGATAGAACTTTGCACCACTTAATTTTGAAATGCCATCACTAGCACTCTCATTCATCTAAAAATTCTTGCCAATTAATAACCAGACTTGTAGTGATCATTTATGGTCACGACCAACCAATGTATTCACATAGTTTTCAAACTAGGGGCAATGATCCTACAATTCAGGAGCGATTTACTCTTTGTTGTGAACCAAATCAACGATGAATTTCAGGCAGAAGATTCAAAGATGATGGCATACTTAAAGATCGCAGAATTAAAAGCTGAACCAATTTACGCAATTCTCGATCGGGCAGATTCCTAGATATCAAAATGCCCAAGTGACTCACTAGCCAACTCGGATCGACATTCAATAAGCCATTATTCCATCCCACAACGCCATCCATCGAAAATGAAGAAATCGTGCAAATGAATGAGCAAACATATAATCGGTCGTTAGACGCTGGAGTTACTTCAAGTACGAATCGATTACCAGCAGACAACATGAAAGCGCAGAAAACAAGGTTCAAGGCTTCTAGATACATGATAGTCAACGATCATCGACAGGTCTTAACTTAAGACACATCACGAACGAACGATCTAGAGGTCCAAGCCTCACCAATTGTATCAGACGACAAGGCTACTCTGGGACAACCTTACTGTTAGGTGCAAAATCATATTGTATCCGAGATCACAAGATCGTGCTTAAAGAGAAGTCAAAGTCAAAGTCAAAGGTTAATGGTTTAGTTGTTTGTTTGTTTGTAATAGTTTGTAATGTTAGGGTGCAAAGTGTAATTGTGCAATAGTATAGGGTTTGTTGTGTTTGGGTATAAATAGACCCAAAGTGAGTTCAGTAGAGTTAGAGAGCTTCATTGTAAACGGAGAGTGTAATTGAGAGCTGTGTGTGATTACTGTGTGTGTTCTTGGTGCAATTAGTGCGTGTAACTTTGTTCATCAAGATAAATGATATATGGCTATTCAATTCATTCTTTACATGTTTGCATGGTTATTAGAACTTGAATCTGGAACAACAAGTGGTATCAGAGCTGGAGATTCACTGAATTGGTATGATTTCTTGATCTATTCTTCGTTCGAGTTTTATGTTCTGAGACTTTTTTGATTTTCAAAATTGGATCATGATTTGGCTTGGAGGTTGATTCTAGTATGTTTTAGAGGTGATTTGATAAAGTTTTGGATTGATATGGAGCTGTATTTCATGGATTAGAGCATTTGGAATTTTTTTTACTGTTCTTGAAAGCCGATTCGTAGTATGAGGTTTGGATTTTTGATCGAATTAAGTCAAATTGGTTGAAATGGATGGAGTTTAGGTGTTTTGATTGTGGTTAGTGCTGTTTTAGGCTTAATTTTGTAAAGTTTTGGATCAATTTTGGAGGTTTCAGTCGACTCCCGACTTGGAATTCTCGTTCTCTGTGTCTGCTAAAAAAGGCCGATACGGACTTTTTGAAAAAACCTAATCGGACTTCTCCAAAAGCCGATTCAGACTTCTGGTGTAAAAGGCTGATTCTTGAAAAAGCCGATTCCTTGTAGTTTTTTACAAAAATCCGATTCTGTTGATTTGTTAAAAGGCCGATTCCAGTGTACTTCAAAAGCCGATTCTTTTGAAGCCTAGCAAAAGCCGATTCCTTTGAGGTGTAGCAAAGGCCGATTCTTTGGAGTTTGTCAAAAGCCGAATTGGGTTATCAAGTACAAAAGCCGATTCATATTGGTTAATAGGCCGAATTGGTTTTTTTAAAAAGCCGATTCTGTATAGGCCGAATTGGGTTATCTTGTTGCAAAAGCCGATTCCTTTGGTTTTGCAAAGGCCGATTCTCTCTAGTTGTAAAGGCCGATTCAAAGTTGTCAATTCGGACTACTTCAAATGGAATTTGGACTTCTGGATTATTGACTCCTTGATTCTGGTTGTTTAATTGTAATGGATTTAGATCTTAAGGATTTCACTAGCAATCGGACTTCTGGAGTGTCTAATAGCCGATTCTAATCGGACATTCAGTATGCTATTTGAGAATCGGACAATTCTCAATCAATAGGACAAGGGATTCGAATTTCTGAATCGAAGGAGTGCAATCAATCGATTTGGATTTTTCATCAATCGATTTGCATATCGGCTTTCTGATAGTTTCAAAAGGCCGAATTGATTTCAATAGGAGTTTGGAGATATCGGCTTTTCTTGACAATCGGACTTTTGGGCAATCGGGATTTATCTTACTGAATTTGGTTTTAGAATCGGATTTTTGGGTGTTTCAATCAGCTTTTGTGTTTTGCATTCGGCTTTCTAGGTTTTCTGAATCGGACAATTTGGATTTTCCAAAAGCCGATTCATATAACTTGAATCTGGAATAACACTTACAGTACCCTCAAGAAAACGGTCTTTTAGAACTGAGCAATAAAGACGATTATCAACTCGATCAGAAAAAGACTAAAGTCAGCGAAGGGAGGATGGGTCAAAAAATTGTCATCGGTCTTAAGGGAAGGTCGTACGACTCCAAGGACATCTAAGAGAAGGATTAAGAGAGTCAGCACTGACCAAAATGACATCTCGAAGACAAAACAATCGAACGACACTTCAGCAAGAGCGTGAAAGCCAAAGTCTTCCAAGAAGAAGATTAAGTCTTACTAATAGTGTTCTGAAACACACAAGAGCTTAACACATGGAGAGGACCATACAAAGTTCTCAAAGATCATAGGGAAAGGAGTTTTTAAATTCCAAATCCTGGACAACAAGAAATCCCATGAAGCTGGAATGCAAAACATCTTAAAAGGTATTACTTCTAAATCCTTTTCTCACATATAATTATTCTCTCAGAGTGGATACTGACTTAAGTATCGGAGCGCCGATTGGTCAACCAAATGGGCACCCGTTAAGATACTTTCTACAGCAAACGTACGCCTGGACGCGTGATGACGCCTGAACGCACGAGTACACTTGAACGCTTGACTATGCTTGAACGCGTGATTACGTTCATACATAGGTCGCAAGATGCACAATATACGCTCGGCGCACGACATATACTTGGATGCACGTATTGATCATACGTATCGATTAAAAATTGAATACTTTGATCTGAAATCTTAAATACCTAATATGCCTTAGCCATATAAAGGTATTAACACATATGCCCTAGTTGCATGAATATTCGCTTAAATGCGATTCACACGGACGCAAGATGCTCCTGCACGCACGACATATACTTGGATGCAAGTATTGATCATACGTGTCGATTAAAAACCGAATACTTTGGTCAAAATCTTAAATACTGTAACGACCCAGAACCCTTGACATGATATTGTCCTCTTTGGGCCAAGTCCATGCACCCTCACGGTGTTACGTTTTGGTTGAATCCACACACCAAAAGGCCTCATGCCAAGTGAGGTTATCCACACCCTTATAAGGAGCGCTTTGTTCCCCTCACCAACCGATGTGGGACGAGTTGTTACACTCTCCCCCCCTCAAGGACACAACGCCCTCGTTGTGCACATCGGTCCGGGTCTGGCTCTGATACCATCTGTAACGACCCAGAACTCGTGACATGATATTGTTCGCTTTGGGCCAAGTCCATGCACCCTCACGGTTTTACGTTTTGGTTGAATCCACACACCAAAAGGCCTCATGCCAAGTGAGGTTATCCACACCCTTATAAGGAGTGCTTTGTTCCCCTCACCAACCGATGTGGGACGAGTTGTTATGCAGAATACTTCGTACAATCATTATTCGTGCGTTCAGGCGTCATGCGTTCAATCATTATTCCGAAAAACCTTAAAACTTTCGATATGCAATTCAAATCATGTCACATATTTTTAGTCTGAAAGATTAATTTCGATTATGACTTGAGTTATGCATAATTCGCATTTGAAATGCACATGATCTGCACCACAGATATGCATGACGTGCAATCACTTACGAGTGATACGTCGCCCTTGAAAAGCGATAATGCAATTAAAGTTCTTCAAGCAGGAAGGCTAATCGTTAGAATCAAATTATAACGGTCGATCGACGAAATCTAAGATCAAATACAGGTCTTATTTTTGAACAAGGTTCTTAAGACCGGATACAGCAGAAATAATTGTCTTACGGGATTATTGTTCGTCTTACGACGATAGAACCTCATACAACCGTCTTACATAAGACCGCGATTATCTAATGTATAACTATTGTTTTAAAATTCGTTTGATACAGGATTAAAGCTCATTGATGCTCAAGAGATGTAATCGACAACCGTGAACACAAGCACAACTGAAAGCACTCGACCGTTACGGTCATTGTCATTAAAAACATGAATTCTCCAACGATTATAACTTGTGTACTATAAAATCAGATTTTAGCTTAGATGGAAGACCTCCAACAACCGATTCATTCACATTTATCGACCTTCGAATTCTTTTGTACCTTGAAATTTACATACTTTCGCAAGACTTGTGTACATTTTCATTATAGCATAAGACATGCTATTATACTACGAAAAGACATCCCATCTGATTGGTAATATATAGTTCAGCGTCATGATCGTCTTGATTGACAACCGGGATAAGGCATAAGTCGACTCTACTTCTTCTTCCAAAGTATTGGCTCAAAGGAAACAACATCTTTATCCTCAAAATCGGACCTTAGCCACCAAAGCTTCAGCTCCTTCAAGACGACCTACTCCCCAGATGACAGAGACATCCATACTTGACTAATTCTAGACTGGGACTTTCCAACGACGAGATGCGTGCGAAGGTATACGTCAATTTCTAGAAAGCGAGACTCGGGGCAGTAAACAATGTGGCTCATTCATACGATGAGTGCTTCACAACGTCTAACACTCTATAGAACTGGGGCAAGAGACATATGTCAATCACGAGTAATCATCACAGCCGCCCATGCACGCATCTGGCTAAGTTTTAAAATCCAAAATTCAAATTAGCAGATTTGTTTTATGAATTTTAGGGGCAAATTATTTGGGTAAAAATCTACACCTTACGACGAACGACAGAGACATATAAGACCATATATAGAGTAATGGTCCTGCGAAGATAGATCCTACGAAGGTAGGTCCTGAGATAATAGGTTGTACGACCATCCAAGACGTATGACCACCCAAGACGTACGACCAACATCAGGTAATGTAAGATCAATGATCTCTAACGGTAACATTTGGCTTAATTGTTGTCTTAATGCAGGGTCAAAGCAATTAATGAGGGACAAATGTAACTGATGACAAAGATTCAACAAGTAATAAACACCGTGACCGTTATCATTCAAGAATAATTAATACATAACCGACGCAATCGACGACAAAGATTCAATGCTATCATCAAGACATGACCATTAAAATAATTATGATCATTAAATGGGCGGTTACAACTACTCAAGTATAAATAAGAAGGCGAAGACATTGGAAAGGGAAACAACCACAACATCAACTACACATACAACTCTCTCTCGGCTATCAGGAATTCTACTACTTTTTCCTAGGTTAGCATACGATCTATTGTAATCATTGTACGATTGTTATTATTTTCCACTTGTAAACATACGGTCAACACTGTAACATCAAGGATATCACCCTAGTTGGTGATACATAGTGGAATGTCGACTTGAGCTAAAGTCGACCGCAAGTTTTTTTCTCGACCTGAGGTTTTTCATGCGTCATCAATTCTTTTTTCTCTTTTTTACTCATTTCACATGTTTTATCGGAATAGTTTTCTTCTTTAGTTAGATAAGCCTCATAAACAAATCTTAAGTCATCTTAGGTGCAATTTTTGGCATTAACAGTACTTATCAATAATTTTAAGGTAATTATTTAATTATCTAATCATTTAATATATAATAATTTTGAAAGTATAAAATATAATTAATAGAAAAACAAATATCTTGATTAAATATGATAGAAGAAAGAAAAAGTGTAAAGTTTTGTATACCACAAGGACCAAATATGTAATATTTTAGATGAGTTAACGGCTAAATTTAATGGAGTTGGATGGGGGACAAAACTGGAAGCAAAATAAAAACTACAAGGATGGAAAAACAGATTTTAAAGATCAGAGACGAAACTTGATATAAATATCAATCCATGGACAAAAATCATAGTTTATTCTCAAAAAAATTATGAATATGTTATGGTGAAATTCTAACGCTCGACCGACGAAATTATAAGATCAAATATTGTAGGATAGATCTTGTATTTAAACAGGGTTCTTAAGACTGGATACAGCAGAAACAGTCATCTTAC
>LUCG01056020.1:0-10208 GCA_001633085.1 Carthamus tinctorius | reverse complement strand
TTGCAGAGGAGAAATGCAAAAGACATCAAAGGAAGCTCAAAGGATCCAAATGGAAGAAGAGGCAGCGGTTCGAAGGTCGAGCCGTGTACGTGCGCCGCCAAGGGATAATCCGGCTCGGGCATTTCTCAAGTATGTCAATAAGCTCAAAGAAGACTAACTTTTGCAACGGAGTTTTGTTCGTGGCTCGATTTTTGGATGCTTCTAAAGCTCTATTTTCTCATATTTTTGTTCTTGGGGGTATTAAGTCCTCCATGAAAGAAAGTGTAGGCCTATATTCAGCCAGCCTTGTTAACTGCAAAAATTAGCCTCATAGATATGAAATGACATTTCTTGTTAACCCGAGATATATATATCTCACTCGAACGTTAGTAAAGTGGGAATGAACATTTTTGTACGATTGTTTGTCGGTTAAACATAGGCATCTTATTCATCATTTATCGAGTAACCAACCTATTAAGCATCGATTTTAAGCCGACACATCAAGATTTCTCTTTCTAAGGGCCGTTTATCGACATAAATTGGGTAAACGCTTATCTGATAAGTGAGGATTTCATCTTGCCTTGGATGACATCTTGGTTAACGATATAGCGGCATTTTGGGTCAAAGGGTTTGGATAAACAACATTATTTTTATCGAATAAGCACAATTGACTTGGTCAAAAGTGATGAGTGTTAGGGCCGTTTACTAAACGCTTACTTGGGTAATTGTTTACTAATGTCACTTACTGTATGATCTTGGGATAAACACTTATTTGGGTAATTGTTTACTAATGTCACTTATTGTATGATCTTGGCATAAACACTTATTTGGGTAATCGTTTACTGGTATCATTTACCGTATGATTTTTGCCAATTGAGCATGGAAACTACCGAGAATCTTACCTGGTAAGTGAATAGAAATGACTTTTACCCGGTAAATGCTTACTGGGTTGAAGACACTTACCAACAATCAATTTTTGGTGGCCGAAAATGTTATACGATAGGGTAAGTGAGGTTAATGTTCTCGTTGGTAAGTGTTCGTAATCTCCCCCATTTAAGTTACTAATTTGGTTGCTAAAATAAAAATACATTAATAGATAAAATTGAATTATATTTATACAAATTATATTTATTTAGGCCTATATTCACTTAAAACCATTACATTCGACTTGAATGTATCATTCAAGGCATATCCTTTTCCTACAAACATACCACATTTGGACAAAACAAACTTGTCCGACTCAAACACAAGTTTAAAACCAAACTTATTAAGAAACTGCCTAAACGAGGTTTTTACGAAGCTCCGGGACATACAAAACGTCTTTTAGCTTCAGCTCTTTACCTAACGTTATCTTCAAGACCACCTCTCCAACACCTTTTACATCAGCGGTAGGAACATTCCCCATGCACAACTTTCGATCATCATCAACTTCCTTGAAGGTTTGAAAGTTGCTTTGAGTTGCCCCAGTATCAATCCACCACTCCTTAGCATTTATTCAGACCACATTCACTTCAGAAAATCATTGTCGTGAGTTTCATGGATGTAAAATCCATAATCATTGCCACCAAGTCTTCGTTCATCATGTTGGCTTGACATGAATTGTCCTTCTTCAGTAGCTTACAATCATCATCTTTGTGGCCCGATTGGCCACAATTGTAGCATTTGAACTTCTTCTTAAAAGTTCGTCTTTTTAGGGGCCAAGACCTTTTGCTTTCCCTTTGCCTTTGTGAATCTTTTTGCCCTTTCTTTTGGACGATTGACCTTCTTCCACCATATTCGCTTTTGACGATTCAACATTGTAACCACTCTTCAAAGCCTTCCGGTTGTCTTCTTTGATGCAAAGATGCATAACAAGATCTTCCACAGACGTTTCCTTTCACTTATGTTTCAGGTAGTTTTTGAAATCTACCCAACCAGGAGGAAACTTTTCAATCATTGCTGTCACTTGGAAGGTTTCACTAAGGATCATCCATTCGGCAAGTATGTCATGGAATGACCTGAAGATCTTGAACTTGACTCATCATAGTTTTAGAGTCAAATCATTTTGAAATCCAAGAAACGAGTAACAACATACTTCTTGGTTCCAACATCTTCAGTCTTACACTTCCGATCCAAAGACTCCCATAACTCATTTGCCATAGTTATTTTACAACAGACATTGTAAAGAGGATCTATTAAGCCATTCAACAGATAGTTGCGACACAGGAATTCAGAGTGTTTCCATGCTTCGACTACGCTCACAAATTGAACATCTGATTCTTCTTCACCAATCTGAAGAGCAACTTCGGTGAGGAATCGAGCCAGATTGAGAGTGGTCAGGTAGAATAACATCTTCTACTGCCATCTTCGAAAGTTCATCCCAGAAAACTTCTCGGGCCTTTCAGCATGATTGACCATGGTATTCAGCACCAAACTACATGAATAAATTTTGGTCAATGGAATCGACCATTCCAATTCTACCAGATTCCGGCAAACCAAACACCTTCTTACTTTGGTTGCTTGAATGTGGATTCCTAGTAGAGATGGAAATTTTACCTGTCGGGACTCGGGACGGGTACCCGACCCTAACAGGGCGGGGATTCCCCGGTTTGTCGGGTAACGGGACGAGGACGGAGATTTATTTTTCATACCCGTATCAGGTTCGGGGATAACATAATTTTAATATTAAAATACATTCTTTCGGTTTCGGTTTCGGTTTCGGTTTCAATTTCAATCTCTTTCTTCTTCCTCATTTCTCTCGATTCTGGTGTTCACTTGTGTCACTTCAATATAGGGTTTCAATTTCAATCTCTCTCTCAAGAAACATTGTGTATTCATGGCGACAGCTAGCGGAATTCTTATTGAATCCAAAGAAGTTGAAGAAGAAGAAGAAGGTAAGGAGGACGTTGGCAGAGTGATGGATGTTGAAGTTGAAGTTGCTGTTGATGATCCGAAACGATGTCGTCTTACTCTTAGGGTACCGGAAGGTGTTACTGTTGCTGTTGTTGTATCTTCTTCTTCGTCTTTGTCTTCTTCTACACTTCGTGTTCATCATCAATCTTCTGTTTCTTCTGTTATTCGTAACGAGAGTGGATCGTTGAATGAAGAGATACAACATCAACGTCAGGAAGATGTTCTAGTCAAAGAAAAGCAATCTGATTTCAATGATGGTGAAAAGCAATCTGATTTCAATGATGCTGCAACTGAATCACAAAAGAAGAGAAGAGAAGACGTGTCAATGGAAGAAGAGAAGACGCCATTGGCAACAGATGATGATAACAAAGAAACTGAAGAAGATAAGGTTGATGATGGAGATGCATTTGCTACTGCTGATGATCAAGAGGAGAAAAGTAATGAAGAGATGGTAAACAATGAGGAGGAAAAAGAGAAGAAGAATGGGGGGTCTACAAAACCAAAGAGGACTAGAGTTAATTATGCCAAAATGTACAACTTGGACGATGATTTCAGTGAGGAGGAAAAAGAGAAGAAGAATGGGAGGTCTACAAAACCAAAGAGGACTAGAGTTAATTATGCGAAAATGTACAACTTGGACGATGATTTCAGTGAGGAGGAAAAAGAGAAGAAACGTTCGCGGCAAGTTTCAAAGAAAACAAAGACCGATGAAGTGGAACAAGAAAAGACATCAAAAAGAAGAGCTCGGAAGAAAACAGAGACTGATGGAGAGGGACAAGGAACTTCTTCATCGAAGAGATGTCGCGGAGGATCAAGCTCAGGGAGAACACTTAAGTATTATGCTAAGCACCCTGTTATCGATGAAAATGTAATATTTCCTCTTCAAGAAAATATGTTTGATGGTTGTAACTCATCAAGAGTGCACACATTTCATGAAACCTTATCTCTTTATTCTTCATTTGATGGCAGGGAAATGAAGTTCTGGTTGAGTCGAACATGTGCCATCAGTGTCAAAGGAATGATAAGGGAAGAGTTGTTCGTTGCCAGAAATGCACTACAAAGCGTTACTGTGTACCTTGCATGAATACATGGTATGAGTTTTAATTTAGAACTTGTATTTTTCTTTTTAGCTAAGAAATTCAATTGAATGCCCTGTTCTGCAACTTAGTATTTGGTGCAGTGAGTTGGTCGGATTTGTAGCATGCTTTCATAACTTACCAACTTGATGCCTGGTTGTAGAATATTTTGATCTAAGTTGACCAGATAAAAAAAATAGTCTGCCCCAAGGGTTGGCTTAGCAGTCAATCCCTTTTTTCCAATGTCTTATGAGGTCTTAAGTTTGATTTCTGCTAGGAGGTATCGTCTCTATAGGTTAGAAGGCCTAAATTGATCCCCTCAAGACTCAAGTGGAGGAGACAATTTGCATGTAACATGGACTAGTTTGGGACTTTGGGTCTTTCATACCCAGGCACCCATACATCTTCTCATTGGTGCATATGTGCTTGCAAGTTGCAACCATCTATATAGCCTTAAAACTAGCCATTTCATGTTAATAAGTTTTTTGGAACCCAGTCTTCGTTTACAGCCATTTCATGTTATTCTCTTTGTTTGCACTGCTCTTTAGGTACCCTAACATGACAGAGGAGATGTTTGCTAAGTGTTGCCCTGTTTGCTGTGGCAATTGCAACTGTAAATCTTGCTTGCGTGACGTGCATCCTAAAGTTGGTCCTGCATTCTTGTTCTTCTCACTCTTATGGTCTTACCTAAATATGAATTGCAACACTGAATCTGTCGGTGTTTTTAGGTCAGGGGAATGATTGATTTTGAACCTGATGGTGATCAGAAAGTTCGATATTCTATTTATATTCTACATGTTCTTCTTCCATTCTTGAAGCGTCTCAAAGAGGAACACTTAAAGGAGAAAGAGGCAGAGGCTAAAATTCAAGGTATTTTCTATTGTTCATCTTAGTGATCTTGCTGTATCTCCAGAGTACAACTTCAAGCTCACATTGTAGCCATATATTTGATTCTTTCTGATGATATGAACGCTTGAACATGATAAGTCCATCATTGAGACTTCAGGAACCTGCAAGGAAAATTGTTTCATCTGCCTAACTTTTTAACCTGAACTTTCAGTGTCTTTCATTCTAACTTGGTTTCTTTATTTGATCTTCTAAATGAATGAAATGAACTTGCGTCTGTGATCTTGCACTTGTTCTGAGGATTTGGTTTGTTCTTGTGATCAATGTCGTCTTTTATTTGTTTCCTTTTGGCTTAGGCACATAGATCTTCTCTCGAAAGAATATGTACTGCACCGGTGGTTATTGGTATCCTAACAAAATTGAGCAATATTCTGTGACAAATGCTTCTTGTTAATTCTTGTATCTCAAATTCTCAATTATTTTTGTTGGCTTTATGGTGAGCTGGAATGATAGTGCAAGTTTGTTCATTAAATGGGCGAGTTGAACATATAGGTATCCATCAGTCATATTTATGTAGGTTTCCTTAAATTTATCTTCTTGGGCAGGATTATCTCTAGAGGAGCTACATGTGAAGAGGGCACAATGCAAATTGGATGAGCGCAAGTACTGGTATGTCATTCAGTGATTGTACAAGTCTTTGATGATTTTCTGTAAGGATCTCTTTTCTTGATTATGTCACCTGACTCGTGCAGTGACTGCTGTAAAACGTCAATTTTTGACTTGCATAGAAGCTGTCCTCATTGTCATTATGACCTTTGCCTTCAATGTTGCTGGGAATTGCGTGATGGCAACCCTCAGGGAAACAAGGAAGAAGTTATCACTGAATTCATAGATCAAGGTCCTGGTTACTTGCATGGGAAGAAGTACAGGAAGGACGGTTATGTTGCGAAGCGTGCTGCAAATCCTGCACCCCGTAAAAAGGTAACCCATGACTGGAAGTCTCTGGATGATGGTAAAATTCCTTGTCCTCCACAAAGTATGGGTGGTTGTGGTCTTGGAATTTTAGAATTGAAGCATATAAAGCCACTTGACAAGGTTACGACATTGTTGGAGGATGCACAAGAGCTCTTAAAAGTGCACAAACTGGAGAAGGACATGCGAGAGATGCCTGAGCAGTGGTGCACATGTTCAGATTCTGTCAGGCAGTTACGCAAAGCTGCCTCTCGTGAAAGTTCCAATGACAATTACTTGTATTGTCCACGTGCTATAGACATTCAACCTGGAGATTTAAAGCATTTCCAGTGGCATTGGTCAAAAGGCGAGCCTGTCATAGTCAGTGATGTTCTTGAAACTACTCTTGGGTTGAGTTGGGAGCCCATGGTTATGTGGCGGGCTGTTCGCCAGATTACAAATACCAAACATGATAAGCTCTTGGACGTGGCTGCACTTAATTGTTTAAACTGGTGTGAGGTTGGTTAATGCTTTTCTAACATTTCTGTTCTCTATTTTTTCAGTTAGTTACCTCAGCCTACCATCTAGCATCATAGCTAAATGTTAGACAAAATTAAAAAAAAACTCCACCTGCTTTAAACTGTGTACTTTTTTACTTGATATTTCTAAACAGTTCTAATTGACTCCCACAACTTCTCTTTCTCATTGGGTGTAGTAGAATTTCGCTGCTAACAATCCCTCTTCTAATTTATTGGCTTTTATATCACTTATGTGCTACGGTAAATGTTGGATGCCTAGAGATCATACTACCTTGGGCAAATATCTTCTACTTTTCCAATATTAAACATTTTTTTGTCTATTGTCTCTTCATCAAAGTTATCTCTAACATGTTCCCGAAAACTTGTGTAATTTTGTAATGTGTTTTTATTAGATTGTTTGCCTTAAAAGTTAAAACCATTTGGGGTTATATTACATGTCTAATCGACTTTTCTCATGGCATGCAGGTTGATGTTAATGTTCGTCAGTTTTTTAAGTATTATTCGGGGGGTCACTATGACCCTGAAGGGTGGCCTGAGATTCTTAAGTTGAAAGACTGGCCTCCATCAAGTTTATTTGAAGAACGGTTACCACGTCATGGTGTTGAATTTATCACTTCCTTACCCTTTAAAGAATACACACATCCTCGTGATGGCTACCTTAATCTTGCTGTGAAGTTTCCTAAAAAATCTTTGAAGCCGTGCATGGGTCCTAAAACATATATAGCTTACGGTGTTGCTCAAGAATTGGGACGTGGGGACTCTGTAACAAAACTTCATTGCGACATGTCTGATGTGGTATGCTCTTCTTCTAATGCCAGATTCTTCTGCTTCAAATTTTCTGTTCTGTTGTAGGCAGAAACAAGATCATCGTTGTTGGATTTCATTTACCATCATTAGAGCTGAAGAATTTGTGTTCTTTTTTTCTTTTGGCCAAGGAGGTTGCCATTTCAGTTTTTAATGGAGAAATTCTTTTGCTCATGGCTTCTCCATACTTATAAAACAAGAAAACTAACAGAAACTGATATTGTGTTTTATTCAACTGAATTGAAGTTGCTTAAATAATTTCACATATGCATTTTGTGAGTCATTTGAGTCCCATCCCTCTTACATTTTACAATGTAAAGTGTCTAGCTTTATTTTTAGAAGTCACAGATCCTGATCTCCGTGTTTTGGTATGTTGAAATAAAAGAATCTACTAAAAGATTTAAGTTGCACCATCACAGCCTTTCTTGTGAACAATATTTCAAACAGATAAATTCTTTATTTTGCACATCCAGTGTGTTTTGGTTTTTATGTTTTTCAACTATTAATATGTTTTCTTGTGACGTGAAGGTGAATGTGTTGACTCATACTGCAACTGTGACCCCAGACTTGGTATGCCAGGAAAAGATAGATAAATTGAAACGTGATCACGAGGCTCAGGATCAGGAGGAACTTTTTGAACTGGTAAAGGAGATAAAGGAGACCAAATCAATTGCTGATAACACAAAACGTGCTACTGGCAAGCAAGTTCTTGGCTTCTTGAGCAGGAAAGTGACACTGGGTAACAATGGTGTTGGGTCTAAAAATGGAAGCAACTCTAGTGATTTTGTTGTCAAAGAAACAAGTGACTCTTCAGCTGTTTGTTGTGCTAATACCGGAAGTAATCAATCAGACGAGAAGAGAAAGGGTTCCCTGAAAAGAGTTACGAGACAAAACATTAAGGCAGAAAAGAAAGCTAGGTGCATGGAACAAGATAAGACTCTTATTAAATGCACTGAAAAAGATGATAGCCCACATAGCAAAGAAGTTACCAATGATGAGCGTATAGATGCTACTGAACAAGTTGATAATCAGGATGATTCAGGTACTTGTTTTGATGGATCTGATCTGCAAGAAGGAGGTGCTTTGTGGGACATCTTTCGAAGGGAAGACACTCCTAAATTGGAGGAATATCTCAAAAAACACTTCAGAGAGTTCAGACATATCTTCTGTTGTCCACTGCAGCAGGTATTAATACTCGGGCTGATTTTCCTGTTATAAATGTTTGTTTGGCTATGTGAAATAAGAAGCATATGCATCATAGGACTAATCTTGTGGACCTCCTTATCATATATGTTAAGTTTCCCCGGATTGAGAAAGTTTCAAGCTTCCATTGTTGGTTTGTTTGTGAAGTTAAATAGTCTGTATTCTTTAACATCTGGTTTATCTTTCAGTCTTCTCACATAACAAGCTGTCATTAAGAAGGTTATGATAAAGTATTTTGAGGTTTAGAAGGTTGGATGTTGGAGAAAAAAATCTTGTATGCTGTGTGTTGTCTGTTAATCCTCAAGTTAATAGTAGTAGACTTTTCCCGGGGTTTCATTTGCCAACATTAGGGAACCTAGTTGAGACTCAAAATGCAAAATCATCATCCAAGTGCCTATGTAGCTAGTTGAGCAGGTCCTACTTTGTGGAAGTCAATAAGAAACTCTTTCTTATTTTTGAAGTACCTTCTCTCACTCAGTTCTTTGTTTTGTTTCACATCCATTTGTTACCCCTTTAAAGAAACTCTTTCTTTCTTTAGATGTAGTTTGAAGTGTGATGCCTGTCACTGAATATTCATGACGACATGTAGTTTGAAGTATGATGCCTGTCACTGAAGTATGATTAGAAAAGGATGACACATTTATGAATTAACGAGATTTAAGTAGTTACACAAGTAGCTTTAAATCTTAGATATGAACTAAAATATTCATGACGACATGCTCCATTTTTGTTCTGTTTTCTTTTGAATTGCTAGCAAATGCTATAAAAATGTGGATTGGCTTGTTGCAATTAATATTTCACAATTTTTTAATTGGGTTTCTTCTGGAAGCTATTTCATAATTATTTTCTCGTAATATCATACAGTCATACACAACAGCAGTTTTTGTGCAACCAATAAGGATAGTCCATGATGAGTTGCTGGTTTGAATCACATAAATTTTTGCAAAATAGAAAGCAAGGGTTTGTGCTTGCATACACTTCTTTGTGCAACCCTTTCCAAAGGTAAGTGTAGGTGCATCAACCTTGGCCCTTTTTTCTTTTATCCCAAGTTTTTTGAACCATCTGTTGGTTAATAGAAGACAAAAGCCATTAATCAAGTTACTGTTGAAGGTGAAGTCATAGTTCTCTAATGGTAATTCTTGTATGTTTAGGCAGTTTGGCATTCCAACTTAAATAGTCAATTCATAAAATTGTTCCATTGTATCTTCTTGCTGCAGGTTATCCACCCAATTCATGACCAAACATTTTACTTAACCATGGAGCATAAAAGGAAGCTCAAAGAAGAGTTTGGTTAGTATACATTTATGCAAGGTGGCTATCAACTTTTAGTGATATAATCCTTCTGAATGTGCTCATACTTTTGATTGTCATCAGGGATTGAACCATGGACTTTTGTCCAGAGGCTTGGAGATGCTGTTTTTATTCCTGCTGGTTGTGCCCATCAAGTTAGAAATTTGAAGGTTAATAACTTGCTACTGGTTTTCATTTTTTTTTTCACTTTATGAAGTTGCTTAGTTTCAAATCAACTGGGGCCAAGTTTTGATGTCTTGGGGATTGTGTTATGAACCAATTGAAATAGAAATGAAGAAATAAGGAAACTGTAAGATGCTTCAATTAAAGAGGTAAAATAAGAGCAAGCTAGCATTCTAGGGCTAGAACTCTCCCATATAGAACCCACTAATTTTATGCATTCCCCTACACGACCTACATCAACTCGTTTATACTAATATTTTATTTATGAGATACCTAAATTACCCCTTCTTAACTATTCTAGAATATCACTTAGGAATGGGTTTGGACCTCTAGAAGGGTGCATGACAGATTACTTGCAAGTTGCAATTCATATTTTGTTTTCATCAATCATTTTTTTTTCAACTTGAAAGGATTAATTTTAATATTTTTCTACTGTATCCTACTA
>LUCG01056016.1:0-12654 GCA_001633085.1 Carthamus tinctorius | reverse complement strand
AATCTGAGGTGGGTTTGGCTCCAAATCAAGAAAAGTTCAAGAATTCCAAAAAGGGTATGAGAGGAGAGCAAGAACAAGATAAGAAGAAGAAGAAGAAGAAAGATCATAAAGAAGAAGAAGTGTCATCTTCTGTGAAGTTGTTGAAGTACAGAAGGAAGAGTAGAGTTGGTTTTCAAGAAGAAGAAGAAAGAGGGTACAAATCAAGAAAGAGAACGTACAACCACCCACTGCCTAAAATGGTCAAACATGACAGAAGAAGAAGAGTCAAGAAGCAGACAATCTTGAAGAGAAGGTCAGAAAGTGAGTATAGTGAAGAGTATTGCATGAAGGTGGTTGTGGATGTTTTCAGGTTGACAATGGAGGAAATCAATGGGGGTGTTTGGATGGGTAAGAAAGTGGATAATTATAATCTACAAGAAGTAAGTTATGAGGTTGGTCAAGAAATCCTCCAATTACTTGTGTATGAAATGGTTGATGAGTTATGTAGCTCTAAGTGGGAAAAAAGAAATAACTCTTTTCATCAAAACCAAAAGGAAATGAATTCACTTGGGAGTAAAGAAACCTTTTGCAAAGGAGGGTAGAAAAGTCTCTTTTGTTCATCCCAAGGTTATTTCCCTATTGTATCATGTGAAAAAACAAGTATCTTTATTAGTTGTAGTGTTTATATTGTAGGGTGGTTTTTTAGTTACAATTATTTACTAATGTAAATTTTTCATAAACTTTATGTTAGTTACACAAATACATATATATGTTGATTGATGAACGATAGTTTGAGAATAGAAGTTAAGCTGAGAAATGTAAGGAAGATTTTGAACGGTTAATCAATTTTAGTCTATGTTGATGTAAATGTTTAGATTAAGTTCTTAAATATGCTTTCTCCTATGAATCAAGAGGTCGTCTCGCATGTAGTTAAAGGTCCAAAAGCTTTATGTTGTGGGATGAATTACAAGATCAATTTTGTTTTATGATCGAAAAGCAAGTTGTTGAGGGTGTGCTTGAGAAGTTTCTGAATTCACCCATTTTACAATGCAATTGTAACACACGTAAACGGGGCCTATAGTATATGGTGTTACTGTATATGTACATATTTATACAATTATATATTGTTTAATTTCACACGTAAGTATTCACAACTTAATCCAATTCTTTTCTTGCAATTAAAAACACTACGAATAGCAATACAGTTGGAAGTCTTCTTAATAGCAACCTCCAAACAAAACAGTTGACACAAGGGGGGAATCCACTTGTTCCAAAACTAGTTGTAGTTGTTGTCTGTTATACTCAAATAAGCCGTCAATTACGCTTCTTGGCGATCTAACAGTATCCACCCCACTAGGGTCACCTTTCCAGCTCCATTTATCAACACCATCAAGTAACACAACATGTTTAGAAAAAGAGTACGTTGGATCCGATCCGAACCCGATCCAAGACTAATTCTCATAATCAGACCTTGTACATCTTAACCAGACTGATAATTTGAGCAGAGACATAAACCGGTTACGAAATCACTATTTAGGATCGAAACCGATTTAGATACCTTGGGGGACCATTTTTGACCACTTTGGTTATATGTAAATAAACTCCAAGATTTGAGTATAAAGGTGGGAGAGAAAAATTAGTAAAAAAAGGACAAATGGAGTGAAATATTTGCAGGGTAATTTGGAGTCATATGCCGACCACCAACACAAGAAGAATGTGAAATGTGAAAACATTGAGAAAAAGTTGGAAAAAATTTGTGATGTGGAGGCAGTGAAAGTTGACTTTTGATGAGGGTAGATTTGGACAATAGTGACCAAGTTGTCCCCTATCCTTCTAACATCTTATTTTCAACCATCTTTTGTTAAACTCAAAATGTTACCTTGATGTTTTAAACATATATATTTGTGTTTCATTCCTTTTTTTAACTACAAACAAGGTCCCTAAGGCAAGGAGCTACGGGTGTAAATAAGCCGAGACAACTTGCGAGCTATTCGAGATCGACTCGGTCAAAAGTCGACTCGAATAAATCCGGTCAAAACTCGACTCGAGATACTAACGACTCGACTCGAACTACCTGATACTCGACTCGATAAGATCGTGAGATACTCGAATTATTTATATATATACATATATATTTAATATTATTAAATATAAAAAATTTAATTTAATATGAAATTAAAATGAAAATTTGAAAGTTCACATGTGTCGTGTCAAAGTAAAAAAAAGATGACTTTTTAAACTATAGAAAAGATTAATTATTTTTATTTTTTATTAACTTGAAAGACATAAACCTTAATTTATAATCTATCTCTCGTTTATTCTTCTTCTTTCTTCAAGCATAGGTTCCCAACACAGCTCTATCTGATATTTCCTCTCTTCACCGCCGACAACTTCAGTGTCGATAACGCCATGCCGGTGATCCTCTTTCTCTCTACTCGAATAGGCTCGACTCGAAATCGGTTAAAACTCGACTCGGTCAAAACTCGACTCGAATAAAACTCGACTCGAGATACTAACAACTCTACTCGAACTACCCGATAGTCGGCTCGACTCGACTCGTTTACACCCGCATGGCCATCACCCTCGCCAAGAGAACAAATTTATTAGAACCAGCAAGATGCTAGCAAACAGAGTACAAAAAGAAGCTAGAAGTCTAATGAATTACAATACCAATAATTCCAATCAATAGAATTATTCTTATTGTTACTATGCTTTAGCCAAAAGAAGGTTAGGGCCTGGATTGACCCAGGAGCAACAGTCTTGAGAAGCCATTGCCACACATGAAAACCTTCTCATTCATGTGGTTCCAAATCAACCATAAATATGTATAAATAACACCTTGGAAAATGAGCACCTTCTCACCTTTCAAATTAAGAGTAATCCCCCATTTGAACATATCACCAATATCACAGAAATTAGGTACGTCCAGGTTCCACCATGAAGTAATTTCCATCAGAAATTTGCGAGAGAAGCTGCAGTGAATAAACAAGTGCTTTTCGGTCTCCAGGTCGATACCACAGAAAGGACATAAGTCCGAAACGATTGCGACTCCTCTTTTCGATAAGTTGGCACAGGTAGGTAATCTCTCCCACATTACCCGCCAAGCTAAAAGGTTGACTTTACTTGGAACAAGATTCACCCAAGAGAAGGGAATATGGCGTTCTTTAGCAGAGGATAAATCTTCGAAAACGTGCCTTAGAAAAGCAACTGAGAAGCCGTTCACCACATCATGCGCCCAAAGCCATTGATCATAGGGGCCACACGAAGAAAAGGAGTTGCACAGCTGGATGAGATCCGTAAGCTGTTGGATTTCCTCAAGAGAGGAGGGTGGACGTCGCCATGCCCCTTTAAGCACAATGCTTGGGCATTTGTGTTTCATTTTTAGACGGAAATTTTTTCTAATTGCTCCATTTGGCTTACCAACTACATCTCTATAAAGTCAATTTCTCCCTCACACACATCAAGATCAAACCCTCTTTTTACATTCCTGATGCATCCCACCCCTATTAAAAGGGTGCAAATAGCAACCCCCTTTCTCTAAAGGTAAATAGTATGAAAATGTGATTTATTTCATCTTTTTGGATTATTTTAGAAAAATCTGTTATAAGTTTTTTTTAATCGCTGAAAGGTTAAGCTTGTGACTTTAGTTTAATCAATAAGTTGTTAAACTTTAATCACAAGGGTGGTGGCATACTGGTAAAAGCCCAAGAGGATGTGGTGGAATATCTTATCTACCTCAGATTTGAATCCAAACGTTAGAATTTCTATGGTCAGGCTTAATCAGATGGCCGTAATTTAATCTCTAAATTGTCAACGATATAGTCTAGACGAAGCTTAGATGAACATTTTCCAAAAAAAGTTATTAGACTTTCCAAACTTTAATGATTAAGTTTCAATTTTTTTAATAAATAAACTATTGAATTTTTTGTTTTCATAGATTAAATTCATGACATTTTTTTAAACGAATAATTTATAGGATTTTTATAAATTAGTTACCTACATATTTTTAGCTAAAAAGTGTTAAATGTTACCGGACATGAAGATTTTACATTAAAAAAACGGTTTTCAAACCTTATAGCATAAGCCCTTGCAGCTAATGCTTTTGCTACCTTTGCGGCTCTGTCCTCGTCCTCTTTCTATCATCGCCCATCATAGTTGTTGACCCTTCGAGGTCCTCTTTTTGATATTCCTTTTGTTTCTATTCTTGTTTGATCTATCTTTACGTAATTAAATTGTTGTACAAAAAGAAGAATCGAGAGAAAAAAAAGAGGGAAATGACAAGAGTCAACAATCGCAATAGGCAATATCGAGAACGTACAAGGATGCAATATCAAGGGAGGACGAGGGGGAGAGACGTGGTTGCAGTTGAGAGGTTTACATAACATAAAGTTTGTGCAAATTTCTAAAAGTTTACTGATTTATTTATTAAAANAAAAAAAAAAAAAAAAAAAAACTAGTTGCTAAGCTAGTATATGTTTGGATGAACCATAAACTAGCTTATTGAAACACTAGTTGGAGTAGTGTTTCATGAGTTTTTAATATTAATTATCATACCTCAAGATATATTTTTTAGTCATTTTATATACTCATAAGTAAGCTAGTTTTTACCAAATAATTTATTAATAAACTAGTTTGCTAAATACATCCTAAAATAGAAAATTTTAATGACTTGTTCATTAGAAATATATTTATCAAGTTAATTATTTAAACTAGGAAAGGAGGTTGGGTTTTCTAAACTTTTAGTTATGTTTTAATGTGTATTTTGGTATTTTTAGATTTTGTATTTTAAACATGTAGATAAAAATATATTATAAAGAATAGGAAAGTACCAAATATGTTTATTTTCTTTCATTTAACTTGCAAATTCCGTAGAAAAACTCAAAAACAAGTGTTTTTTATGTAATAAAGAATTTCGCAGTAATTAACACTTGCTTTTATTTCTTTCTAGTGAATGATAAGGCGTAATGTTAGAGGATGTTTAGTTAATGCTTATTTGGTGAGATATGCAAGTGGTTACAAGTAAACCACAACCACAATGAATCTTCATTAGAAGAAAACGATAAAAGCTCAATAAAAGAGAAAAAATCTTAAGTAGAAAGATGAAGACAACGAAGCTCGCGAGGTACCGAAGAGGAGATCGTTAAACATGTGGAGGCAAGTAAAGGGCTTAACATAGCGGCTCTAACAAGAGGGTCAGTGGATCAAAGCATTAGTAGACCGGTGGTCGGTAACATCCTTAAGAGGGACAGTGGATGACATCCCTTCTGTCTATACGGGTTCGATTCATGGGGTGAACGTGTGGCGACGCCCTGACCATGGATCGACTTTCGGGTCGGTTCATGGTCGCCGAGGATTAGTCGGGTGCTCGTATGGATCCCGGATACCTTGTCGACATCGTGTCAGAATATGTACATGAGTTATCTGCCGTTCAAAGAAAAAAAAGGGGGTTAGTGGCAGGGACCTTACCCGAAACTAGAGCTGTTCATGGACGGTAGGACCCGTTAAGCCCCGTCCGCTCGACCCGTTAGAAAAGCAGACTTGGACAATCATTGTTGAAAAGATGGGCGGGCTTGGCTATGAAAAAAAAAATTCGGACAAGCCCGTCCGGCCCATTATACTTTTATAGTTCGTTTAAATTTTATGTATAATTAATAATTTAATGGTTTTTATCAAAAAGAAATTGAGAAGTAACTTTGGATTTAATAGTTTCATGTATTTTTATAAATTATTAGAGAGTTTTTTTCGCCCGGGGAACTAATTGGAATGTTGCGAGCGGAACGAATGAGGTTAGAAAATGTTCATAGTTCATATATTAAGTATAGTAACTTTTTTTCATATGTTATGTACATTATTATTTACATTTTATTTTTATGCTCAAAATGTTTACATAATTTAAATAATTTACGTAACTTATAACTATATATTATTTTTGCTTTTTAAATGTAAAAAAATAAGCCCGCTAGCCCGTGAACAAGTTCCTAAGACCGGTAAACGGGCTTGGGTTTTTTATGTTAGGCCCGTTGGACAAAAAACAACGTTAGGCCTGACCCAGGCCCGGTCCGAACCCGCAAACGATCACCTCTACCCGAAACCATAACGAAAACCACATGTATCCAATCCATTAAAAAAAATTAACGACCGAGGGGACCGAATATGTAATTTTTCTATAACCACAAGGACGATATTTGTATTTTACTCAAAAAAGATCATCTTCCAATGGCAGGCGAAGTTAGGTTATCTTCATAACTGCGATCTTCCCCCTTTTCTGTAGTGAGTTGAAGTTCAACAATGGCGGTCGATAGAGCTCAGCTTCTTCTCGTAGGGTTACCTCTCTTCCTCTTCTGTTCAGATGTCTTCAACCTCTTCGCTCCCCAACCTGCTGCCAAACACGCCGCCGCCCCCCCTCACCACCATATTCCGCCGCCCCAACAGTTTCCGACCTCCGCGATCCAACAACCGCTCGATTTCCCCGCGCAGGTTCTGTCTGTTTCTCTAAACTATTCATCAAAGAAGCTTCATCTGAGTTTGATCCGATTGTAAATTTGTAATCCTTGTTGATTTTGCGATGATTTCACAGAAATCGAGTGGCTTTGGTGGAGCGATCGGGTTTGGCAACACGGTCCAGATTGATTTCTGCGCCTCGTGTTCTTACAGGTTTCAATTCGTTTCTCTCTTTTTTTGATAGTTATTGTTTAGCTGATTGAAGTCGATGATACGGTGTTTTAGTTTTGTTTACTTTTGCTTGTTTTAAGGTTTTATGAATTCAAACCCTAGATAGACTTGGATTTTATCGTCTTTGGTGCTGGATTTTGAGTGAGTTGGTGTGTTTCATGAGTCTATATATGTGATTATGATTTGCAAAAGGGGAAGCTTTTTCTTTTGGTGCGAAATCTGACACCATAAATTTGGAAATTGGGGGTTATTGAGTGTTAATCCCCTTTTGAAGGAAGTAATCAAAATCTGCATCTTATCTCTGTGGTGTGGACATTTTCATTACAATTAGGGAAGAGGATTAAAGCAAGAAGAATGCTAAAATGCAACAGAACATATCTTGTACTGGTTTTGTAGTTTTGTTGTTACACATGAGAGACTAAGTGGCCGTTTAACAAATGCTTGTAGGGTAAAAGCTTATTGTTAGTAGTCACCACCCTAACTTACCTTGTTAGGTAACATTCTAGGGCATAAAAATAGATCGTTTGTAAGCATTTCTTACCCAGCAAGCACTAACCTGGTAAGATTCTTTTCCCTTACTTACGAGGTAAGAACCTCGGTTGTTGCCATGCCTCTAACAAGTAAGATTCCCGGTCCTTGCCATGCTCACCAGGTAAGGTTAGTGACCTGGTAGGTGCTTGCCCGATGATTATGGAATGAGGTACACGGAACATGATGAAGGTTCTCTTTGGGAAAGAAGTTGGTTCCCCACCTGTCTAAATGCTGGTTGAACCCCAGCTAATGTCTTTCACGGTTTGTGTTTGGAAATTATTTTTAAGGTCTTTAGCCTGATGTACTAAATATTCTAATTCAAAGAGTTTCATGTGATAATATATGATCTATCATCTAACTAATGGTTTACTTCGAACTTTTTGAATTTTATTTGGGAAATGGTGCTGAGACGTAATTTTTGATTGGCGTCATCCTTACACCATGCATTGTGATTGCTATGTGCATATAAGAGAAGTTAAAGTTAATACCATGAGAGAGATGATGATTTTTTTTTTTCTAATTTCATTGGAGTACAAGAGTTGTAACAAAAGAGAGAAATTAAGTAAATGGTTATGGAGGTGAACTTTTGGGACGAAATGTTTTAATGCTAGAGTCTAGACATGTTGAACTTAAAATCTAGTGAAAGAATCTGAACTTTATCCTAGACCCTGCCCAGACTATTCCCTGCAAATCGTGACGATAAGGCATCTGTGATCTGCCTTGATAGAATCAGTGGCCATAATTTTCGTGATGCCTGTAATCGAACACATTCCGCTGGGCTCAACCACTAAGCCACAACCCTTGTAGTTTTGGTATTCACAACTTTATGAGACTAGGAAACCGGCATGCTGATACACGAACAGCGATTATTAACGATTCCAACTTCATGTTCCTGAGTTGCTGAGAACAATTTTAGGAAGGAGGCTGAAAATGTAATGTAAGTCCTAGTAGGTAGAAGACTTTGGGATCTTTCATCTTGTAATCAATTTCATAGATTTTAATCTTTTGGAGTTTGGACATGATGAGGGATCTAACTATGGGGGTTAGATTTATTTTATGGAGTTGAACAAAGGGGGAAGTGGAAGATAAATGGTAGCCAAAGAAATATATTGATAAGGTATGCATCTACTTCTAGTCTATGACATGTAATCACAAATTTTATGAAAAGATATATGACATCATTGACATCACATGACATGTAATCGCAAATCCATAGTTAAATAGTTAAAACAATCGGCTTCTTTTGCCAAAGATGAAGATTGGAAGGACCATACTAAATATGAGGGAGTTCCAAATACAAACCCTCTAATTAGTTCAAACCATACAAATCAATCAACTGAGATATTTATGGAAATGACGAGGGTTCATTTATTACGATCTGGATATTTATGGAAGATCATAAGAATCCATTCATTATGATCAACACTTTCTATTAGGAAACAACCGTGTTATTCTTGAACCAAATTTTAGTAGACTAGATGGACAGTTGAGATTTGTTTGTATGGTTTAAACGTATTAGAGGGTTTGTATTTGAAACTCCTTATACTAAATATTCTTCCAACTCTTAAAAAGGTAAAGTAACCATTGCAATGAAATCCATGATTATTGAAAATACAACAAACATCAAAACCATCTTTATCTATTGTGTCAATTGACTTGGATCTTCAAAATGAGATTCAACACATGGGGAAAAGATGTATGTTTGAACTAACACTGATACTAGTCAGGCATGTGCATAAATGTGCGTAAATCAAGTATCTTATATCATGTTTCTTATTGAGTGATTGTGCCTTTAATTTAAAAAATTAGACTTGATGGTTAATGTTCTAAAAAGCGTCATGTAGAGCTAGGCAGTTGAGTGACCTTCTAATGGTTTGAAGCATTGCGTAACATTTAAATAGATAAAACATTATTTAAATTTACATATAAAGAGCAATTGTCTAATACCATCTCATATTGATGCAACTACATTTATAATTTTGTTTCATTGACACACTTACTTAAAAAGGATGGTAAAAAGTTTGTGTTCAGATGAGGAAAGTCGATTGACGCCAGGTACATTTTGGTCTGATTTCGATTGTGTGTAATGTACTTTCAGAATCTTTATTTGGTAACTCCTATGTCATATCTTAAACATTTAGGCCAAAGTGCATTATGTAAAATAGGATGGGACCAAAGTAAACTGTTTTTTCATGCATTCACTAGGTACCTAAATGTTTGTGATGCATCCGAGGTACCAAATAAAGGTTCTGGAAGTATGTTACGTAAAATACGAATTGAACCAAAGCATGTTGCTTTTTGTTGGAATTTAACCATTTTGAGTTGGTGTCATGGCTCACATTTGCATTGGCACCATGGCTTGTGTCAATGGACCATTACCACCATGGCCATAGCCTCCATCTTCTTTATGTGCAATCTTTTCGTCATTTCATTGAAATAAAGAATCAAACCAAACAAATATAGTAAATCCCACACGGAGTAAGGCATGGAATGGGTGGCATGTATGCATATCTTACATCTACCGTATGGGTTGGGTTTCCGTGTAAAGGGAAGTTATGATGAGAAGGGTAAGAAGGGATCTCCACCCTTGGATCAATCCTAATTGAAAATCAACCCTAATGAGATGCGCTGATATTCACCGGATCAATTCATATGAGAATCTCAAGTCATGGGGCAGGGGTGAGATTAAAGTGATCAAGGGTCCAAATCTACTCTATAGGAGGAGAGAGGTGTTCGTGATATTTGCAAAATATAGAAGTAAATCAAACGAACTCAATAAATCCCACATGGAGTAGGGTCTGGGAAGGGTAGGATGTACGTAGACCTTACCTCTTATCCGAAAGGAGTTGACAAGTTGTTTCCATGAAAATTTAAAATAAAGTTGCAGGAAAATAGATTTGAAAATTTAAAATAAGGTTGCAGGAAAATAGATTTGAAGTTGCTCCGATATATGTTATTTGTCTCCACTTCTTGACAATTTATGTGGCTTCACTTTTTCTGCCCATGTTTAGCAATCTCTTTTTTTTATCCATTTGAAAGATGTAAATTTGGTCAATCTTTGACAGGGGGAATGCAGAGACAATGAAGAACATGTTGGAATCTAATTTTCCAGGACTCAATGTCGTCCTATCTAATTACCCACCTCCGCTTCCAAAGCGCTTGGTAGCCAAAGTGGTACCGGTGGTTCAATTTGGGGTCATCGGCGTTGTGATGGCCGGCGAGCATATTTTCCCGAGATTGGGATTCGCAGCACCGCCTTCATGGTACTACTCCTTGCGGGCAAATAGATTCGGGACAATTTCTTCAACTTGGCTGCTCGGAAATTTCCTTCAAGGTTTCCTCCAAAGTTCCGGTGCTTTTGAAGTTTCATGCAATGGCGAACAGGTAAATTTACTCTTGTATTAATACCTCATGGTAACTCGTACTTCCACTTTTTTTGCTGAACGCATGGCTTAAGAGAATGTTTGGATATAAGCATGTAAACCAATATTTATATAAATGATGAAGGTTTATTTATTATGATTTGAATATTTATGGAGATGATCAGAGTTTAATCATGATAAACGTTTTATATTTGGACCATCTTCCATAAATATTCAAATCATAATAAATTAACCTTCATCATTTACATAAATATTAGTTAAATGGTTTACAACCTTTATAAAGTTTACAATAAAAACACCTCTAAGAGAAATGTTTGAATATAAACAAGCAAACAAATTCTGTATAAACCACAGAGGTAGGATATGAAGGGTAGGTCGGTAGGATATATGCAGACCTTGAAGACCCCCGTCTTGTAAAACATCAGCAAAAAACAAGGAGAAATGTCTTAAACACCCTTCCCATACCCTCTCTTCTTGTTGGATATACTGAATTCGTTTAATTTGGTTTAAATTCCCATACCCTCTCTTCATGCTGGATATACTGAATTCGTTTGATTTGGTTTAAATTCCTTGACCCTATTTTTCGTTTGATTTGATTTAAAATTCCAAGACCCTACCTCTATTTGGGATATACTGAGCTTGTTTGACCTGGTTTAATTTTAGTGTTCAAACACCAGTGCTTGAATTTGAGCTTTTTTATATTTTATGTTGTATGGAATGTAGGTTTTCTCTAAGCTGAGGATTAAGAGATTCCCTGGAGAAATAGAGTTGCGAGATCTTGTAGCCAAAAAGATCGCAAATTCGCGAGTTGTAGATGGTGTCGAGGGATCACTTTGGTCTTAGTGCTCATTCAGGTTAACTTTATGTGTTGGTTACACTTGGTTAGGCTTCAGAAAATGTCAACTAAAACTTCGAATTCGAAAGATGTAATGTTGCTGCTTGTTATATTTTTTTTGCTTGATTTCTGAATAGTTGTAGGGGTGTTACGTGGGTTGGGTTCAGCGGCTTGAGGCATTTAAACAACCCAATCAAATTACGACAATTTGAAAAAGTCCCAACTCAACCCATCCCCTATGGGTTGGGTTGGGTTGGTGGGTTGTCATCATTTTTATCTGATTATGTCTTTTTTGGGTAATATTGAATTAGACTTGGGTTCTAACAAGAATGGAACTTATTTAAGAGAATAAGAAAACGGTCTAACTACATCTGATTTTATCCCAACATCACGTACAGAATCTATAATATCACATGTGATTCACGAGACTTTGCCTGCGACTTAAAGACAACCAAGGTCGTTAGCATACTTTGTGTTGACCATTAATGTAAAATCACATGTGATTTTCACGTGATTTGGTTGTTTTCACGTTCTGTTAAACAGTTAGCATTTTCGTTTCATTTTGCTACTATTAAATTAGTAGCATACCAAATTCATTTCTGTTGCCATTTCCCAACCAAGAGTGTAATCAACTTACTAAATATAGAAAAAGAAACATTTTCTTCTCTTCCCGTGACATCTCCAATCCAACCACGACCTCCCCTTCCTTATCCGGCGATCGCAACCCCTGCGTTTCTCATCCGGCAATTGCGAAAACCCACAACAAATACTTGTATAAATTGGTAAGAAAACATGTTGGTGTCATATGATCCCAAGTCTCTCTCTCTCTCTCTTTCTATATATATATATCTATCTCTATACATTGAAATACATACAAAGTTAGGTTTATGTGAGACCAATATGTTTCGTGAGACCATAAAATAACATTGGAACTTCAGTTAGAAACATTGTGGAGGTACAGAAAACACCAAACCTTTACCACACAAAAATTAGAAAGGGTTTACCTTTACAATGTTTTGCTGTGAAGGTTTATTGTTACTTATATGGTCACATGGATCACATAAAAAACGGGTTAGTCTTATGTGATCCTTACTCTNTATATATATATATAGAGAGAGAGAGAGAGAGAGAGAGAGAAAGGTTCAAACGAGAAATATAACCTTTTAAGAGAACGTGAGAAGCAACCTCAGTCACTCATCTGGTCAATAAAGGTGGCTTTGACCGTGGTCCCCCCCTTTAATAATCTCTACCCTC